>JABUQX010081300.1:7500-27500 GCA_015478945.1 Trachelipus rathkii | reverse complement strand
TGATAATCGGTTGGTTAACGATGTATAGTTGTGAGTGTGTGTTGGGACCGGACGGTTCAGGAGACGAAGGAAATGGATTGAAAGTCCGTAAAGGATGTTTGCAGAAGAAATGGCGTTTGGCAAGAGGCAGAGATAGAAATGTTGCATGATAGAAGAGAATGGCGGGGTGTTGTAGAAATTGGTATGGTAGTGGCCCACCTGGCCAGGGATACCCTACCTTGACGACTTCACCATAGTGTCGATCCATCGCAGGTCCCATTGAAGCTCTAGGGTGAATTTTCTTAATTTCGACAGTTCTTTACTTAAAATGTACAGAGGGCGTAGGCTGGGCTTTATTTCGACATTCGGGTTAATAATAATAATCATAATAAATATAATAATTAATAATAATATAATAAATAATAGACTCTAATATAATAATAATAATAACTAATAATAATTAAAATAATAATAATAATAATAATAATAAATGACTATCGATAGTAGTAGGAGATCATATTGGGACCACCGTGGCAAAATTTCCCACGAGTATTTTACCTTACCTTGACCTTTTTTGACCCATTTTTCACCATGCCTTATTGAACCTTTGGGCTTGACCTTTTTTGGGCATTGACCTTTTTTGACCCACAAATTTTTTACTGACCTACCTCTTTTTGCCTTTACCTGTTTTGAGCCTTTACCTTTATTCGACCACCCTTTGGTCTTCCATGGGTCCATTTGGCCCACGAGTATCTTTTCGGCACCTATTTTTGAGAACCTAATTCTTTTTGGGAACCCTACATTTTTGCGCAACCCTAATTTCTTTGGAATCCCTAATTTTTTGGCAACCCTACTTTAATTTTTTCGCAACCCTAATTTTTGACAACCATTCGAAGAAGGGTTGCGCCAAACGGTTGCGTAAGCAACCGTTGTACATGTCCCACCCTAATTTTTTCGACCAGCCCTTTGGTCTTCCATGGGTCATTTTTTGCCCACGGTAATTTTGCCACCTTTTAGGGCTTAGCCCTATTTTTCTGAATATTTCGTAACATCTACACATCGGCGCTGCCCGCGCGCGCACACAACACACAACACACACACACACACACAACACACACCACACGCCTACATCCAGCCTACACCTAGCCTCCAGTTATAGCCTACACCCGCCCTTACACATAGCCTCACCCAGCCTCACATAGCCCTACACCCCGCCTGACACCCATCCTTTCACCTAGCCTTACACCTACACCTAGATTCCACCCAGCCTTCACTAGCCTACAACTACACCTAGCCTCCACCCAGCATCCACCTAGCCTACACCTACACCTAGCCTCCACCCAGTCTCCATCTAGCCTACACATAGCCTCCACCCAGCTTCACCTACACCTACACCTGGACTCCACCCAACCTTCACCTAGCGTACACCTATACCTAGCCTACAAGTGCCCCTACAACCTTGATATTTCAGCCTTGACCCTGCCATATACCATGGGTCCAATTTTGACCCACGCTAACTAGATGGCTTTGTGGTTCCCAAACACCGTAAGAAGTACCTAGGGATGTATCTATTAGCTTTTCTATGATATCTCATGAGTGCCAGGTGAGATGCCAGGTGAGTGCCAAGTGAGTGCCAATGAGTGCCAATAGTCCAAGTTGAGTGCCAATGACTCCAAGTGAAGTTGCCACATAGTTGCCAAAGTGAGTGCCACATAGTGCCAACGAGTGCCATTTTTGCAAGTCTTTTCCTACCCTCCCCTGACCCCGAATAGCCCTAATTCATGGTGTCTACCCTAGGCTATAAGGTAATGAGGCATTCATGGGTATATACAAAACTGCTAGGATGCTTCCTACTATGAGTTAGTCTTTTTCTACACACTTATACACACTATGACACTTATAAGCGCTTACACTCTCCATAGACACTTACGTTAAAACCATATACACCTTACACTCACACCCACACGCAGATGACTTACAAATTAACTCACACACTATATATTTGGAAGCCTCAACTTGATGCCTAACTTTGGATGCCCCAACTAAGTGCCTCAGCACTTGATGTCCCAACTTTGTTCTCATCATCAAATGCCTCCAGCATTGACGGCCTCAACTTTGAAAGGTTCGTCTTATGCGTCATCTTGACTTGCCGTCATCTTGCAGACATCTATCATTGATGATTCATTCTTTTGATGAAAATCATCTTTGATGTCTCATCTCTACCCTACATCAAAGAAACAGAGTTAATATTAATGATCTAACTATGTTTATAAGTGTCACCAGGACGCAGTCATTGATCTATCGCTTGAAGTCCCACGAAACCCGCACCGCAGTGCGAACCGCCGAGCGAATGAAAAACTATATAACTACTATAAGTCATTCTTTTTATTTCATGCGTAAGCATTTATTACTTAAAACATTCCGCGAACCTAAAACTGTAACCCATTACAGACCTATTATTTTAACACATTACTTTGGTTAACAATATTTTTTCGGAAGCAATGCCAATTAATATTTTAAGTTTTTTTAATTTTTAAAAACTACACGTAAGAAGAAAAAAAACCAGAGTGCCTGATATATAAACATTATTTTACTACAACTGTACTAAATTTTATTAAAGACATTAACATACATACCATTAAAGCAGCTAAATCAGTAAATTCAAAAAGGCTGTAACCTAACACCAAGACGCATTAGTATGCTTTTGTTTTACTGCTTTACTGTTTAACTCAGTTTTACTGTTGTTACTTATATTGTTTTTTTTTATTAGCTTTACATATTTATCGTCTTTACATCCTTTAAGCAGTAAATCAGTAAATCAATGACGCCGTTGACTAACGCCAATCTGTTGTATGCTTTTGTTTTACTGCATTACTGCATCCCCTTCATGTTTTACTGTTTTACTTATATGTTTACTTGCTTTAATCTCACAATTTATTACATTATACCTTAAACAGTAAATCAGTAATCAATAGAGGTGTTAACTAACACCTAGGGGGATTAGTATGCTTTGGTTACTGACCTTTACCTGCTCTTAACTCATGTTTACGCTTTAAACTCAGCTTTACTGCTTTAACTATCTGCTTTACCGCTACTCACATATTCATTAACATTACTTACCTTAAAGCCAGTAATCAGTAACTCAATAGAGTGTGACCAACACCCAAGGGCGGCATAGTATGCTTTTGTTCTTACTGCTTTACTGCTTTAACTCATGGTTACTGCTTTAACTTCTGCTTTACTGCTTTTAACTTTCTGCTTTACTGCTTTAACTTTCTGCTTTACTGCTTTAACTTCTGCTTTACTGTTTAACTTTACTGCTTTACGGCTTTAAAATCAGTAAATTTATTAACATTAGTATTTTTTATTTTGTTTTTATAGTGTTAATTTATTATTAATTTCATTAGTTAAAATTTATTTTTATATTTTATTAGTTTACTTTTTTCTAACCTTCCGAATCATTAGTTAAATCATCTTCACTTGATATTATTATTTAGAAACACGACACACACACACACACACACACACCACACACCACACACACACAAACACACCACACATACACTTACACATATCAACACACTCCACTTATGACACTTATACAAATTCCACTATGTACCACTTACTTTCTTACCATAGACACTACATTTACACTTCATACACATGCGGTCACACACACTTACACTTATACTTATACACACTTTCACTATGACACTTACATTTGTCCATAGACCCTTACATTTACACTTTACATCACACCAGATTTTATTTACACTCACACAATTTACACTTACACTTCACACGATTCTACTACACTTCACACACAATTTAACTTACACATAGATTACTTACACTGCACACAATTACACACACACACCCACACAATATCGCACACCACGCACACTCACTTACACATATAACGTATAATTCATTAAAAACATTTTATGGTTTAATTAAACACCTACATTTATATTACTCATTCAAATAAACTAAATATCTATTTCCAAAGTTTCTTTAAAATCTCTCTAATAAATCACATCATTATCTTCGAGCAAAGAATTTATTATTAACTATTAATACTTTTTGTTTACTTAAATTTTATAACATATCAAGTTTTAAAATAATCTTTACTAAAATTTTATGAAATTTTATTCAAAACATACATTTTACTACCTTAAAGCAATAAACAGTAACAGTAAGGCCAGCCCCTAGCACCCTCTACATCAAGCTATTCACGTATTTTTCTATTGACTTACCAGCTTTACAATCATCTGTATAGCATCTGTACATAAGTATAACAATAACCAAAATTTAAGTTCTTCCCTGCTAGACCCATAACATGCTATTTTATTAAAACATTCTAGTTTTTATTTAAAAAATAACATATTCACTACATTTATATTATCACTCGATGTTACACTAAACATATTTCAATGTTTTAAATAATTCGGGTTTTCTTTATCTATTAATTTTATTTATTATTATTTAATGTACATTGACAATCCATCACGAGAAAAAACAACAACCCCACTCCTTACATGATACGAACTGACCTCATCTCTGTAAATGTGTTGAAAATAAACTACCTTTACGTCCTAAATTAGGATAATCCTTTTTGTAACCCCAGCGATTTAAGCTGAATTCCAGGTTCACAAATATATTTCAAAACTGCACCTCTTTCTCTGGTAAAACTGTGGTGCAATTAACTACGTTAGGCCTAGAATTATAGCCTAAACTTTAGGATAAGCCTCTTTGTAGACGGCTATTTAACCTAATACCCACACCAAGGTCAAAAGGATTCCGTTATAGACAAGATCATCTGTTATTATTTACTTTTTAATAAAATATATTCAAACTGAAACATGCTGACGAAAGATCCCTTTAAGCAGTAGAAGAAACTGTTTTCCTTACTTGTTATGGTCGGTAATCCTTAGCTCTATATGACCTCGTATTGATGGTCAGAGATATTATTTATCTCTTTGAAAATTAACGTTGTCTTTAAAACCTTGTATTGAGCAGGTGGTTTTTATTATCTTTTAGACCCAAACTCATTTTAAAAATCATAGTCAATTTTAGCTGTAAGCGTGCACAAGTTCATCTGATTGTATAAAAGTGTCTTTATCTTTACTAAATGTATTCATATTTATAATAAATACTTACATTCAGGAATAATTATTAATTTCACTGAAGAGTTAATATTAATGTCTTCCCTTAGTTCATAAGCTAACCACCAGGCTCAGCATGGCCCACTCCGCAAAGGCAGCCAACCCGGCCCCGCAGGTTGCGTCCGCCGCTCCCCGCCCGCCGCGTGCGCCCCCAGGCGCAATATTTCCGCGTTCCCGCCCGGCGCGTGCGCCCGCAGGCGCAATTTCCGCGTACCCGTCCGCCGCGAGCGCCCGCAGGCGATATTCCCGCGCGAAATATTATTTAGAACACACATAACACAACACACACCATACACACACTGCACTCTAGCACAATAACGTACTAATATTAAACATTTGATTTTTATTTAATTATACTTATTGTATTTACTTCTCTTATTGTTATTCATTATTTGAACACAAACACAACAACACGCAACACACATACACACCACATACACACACACACCTCACACGCACACTCACTTAACATATAGCGTATATTTATTAATAACATTATTTCTATTCATATATATACTTAGTGTTATTACTTCATGCCTATGTTATTATTATTTAGACCACATGCACACACTCACACACACACCACACACACACACAACATCACACGCACACTCACTTACACATATAACGTATAATCTATTTAAATTATTTTTATTTTATTATTACACTTAGTGTATTTACCTCATGCCTTGTTGTCATATTATTAGAACACACAACATCCACCACGCCAACACACACACACACACACCTACATACACACTACACATACGATCCCCACCCACTCGTATTTTATGCCCCATCTCTGAGTCTTCCGCTTTTGTGCCTCAAACTTGAGCCTCAGTTTGTGCCTCAACTTTGCTATGTCTCAAGCTTTTGATGCCTCAAACTTGATTGCCTCGCTTTTAGCTGCCTCAGGCTTTGATGCCTCAACTTTAATAACTTACTTTGTAGCCAGCTTTGGTGTTCATCTTTGATGACTTATCTTTGATGGCGTCATCTTTGATACCACTATATTAATGATCATCTATAAGCATTCCTACTATGAGTTAGTCTTTTTCTACCACTTATACACACATACATTACTCTCTTTATTCACACATCTGCAAATACACATAGACACTTACACTCACACACACACACAATATTATATATATATATATATATAATTATATATATATATATATAATATATATATATATATTATATATATTATTATATATACATATATTTCACTCGCGCGGAAATATGCGCACTGCGGGCGCTCGGGCGGACGGTAAGCGGAAATATCCCTGCGGGCGCACGCGGCGCGCGCGGGAACGCGGAAATATGCGCCTGCGGGCGCACGCGGCGGGCGGGCGGGGACGCGGCGGACGCACCTGCGGGTGCGGGTTGCTGCCTTTGCGGGTGGGCTCATGCTGAGCCCTGGTGTTTAGCTTATGAACTAGTGAATTAATTATTATCTTATTTAGTGAAATTCAATAATTATCCTCAGTAAAATATTTATTTAAATCATGCATATACAACTTAGTTAAAAATACAAACACCTTTTAATACAAATTCAGATAAACGTGTTGCACGGGCTTAACAGCTTAAAATGACTTGATTTTAAAATGAGTTGGTCTAAAGATAAAAAACACACACCTGCTCAAAAACAAGTTTAAAGAACAAAGTTAATTTTTCAAAAGACGATAAAATATTTCTCGACCAATCACATACGAGGTAATAGAGATAAGGATTACCCGACCAATCACAAGTAAGAAAAACATTTCCTTCTACCTGCTTAAAGGATCTTTCCAATCCCATTTTTCAGTTTGAAATATATTTATAAAAAAGAATAATAACAATTATTCTTGTCTATACGGAATTCACCTTCTTGACCTGTATTAGATTAAATTAGCCAGTCTAACAAAAGCTTATCTACATTTAGCCTTAAATTCAGCTAGACGTAGTTATTGCACCACATTATTTACAGAAAAAAGTCAGTTTGAAAAATATTCTGACCTGAATAGGCTGAATCGCCTCGTACAAAAAAGGATTATGCCAAATTTAGACCTAAAGTAGTTATTTCAACACATTTACAGAGAGAGTCAAGTTCTCGTATCTGCATAAGCGAGTCGGGTGTTGTGATTTCTCGGATGGATGTCAATTACATAATAATAATAATAGATAATAATAAAGAAAACCCGGATTATTTAAAAAACTTTGAAATAATTTTAATTAACAGTGGATGAATAATATAAATGTAAAAAGTAAAAAAAATTTTGTTATTTTTAAATAAAAACTTAGAATTGATTTTAATAAAATACCATTGTCTATGTTAGCAGAAGAAGAAACTTTTTTGTTATCTTTATACTTATTACATGCTAAAGATGATGAAACAGTAATCATAGAACAAAACGTGCATGCCTGATGTAGAGGGTGCTAGGGCTGGCTTTACATGATTTACTAGTTTATTGCTTTTAGCGACGTAAGAATGATGTTTTTAATAAAAATTTTTCATTAAATTTTAGTAAAAGTTATTTTAAAACTTGAGTTATTATAAAACTTATAAACAAAAAGTATAATAGTAATAATAAATTCTTTGCTCGAAGATAATGTAATTATTTATTATAGAAGTTTTAATAAACTTTCGAAATAATTTTAGTTATATTTTAATGAGTAATAATAAATGTACGTGTCTAATTAAAACATAAAATGTTTTAATAAATTAACGTTTTGTGTAATGAGTGTGCGTGGTGTGTCATGTGTGTGTTGTGTGCTGTGTGTGTAAATCTGTGTGCAAGTGTAAGTTAAAATCTGTGTTGTAAAGTAAATCTGTGTGTGAGGTAAGTAAATCGGTGAGTGAATAAGTTAAATCTTGTTGAGGTAACTAAATCTAGTGTGTGAGTGTAAGTGTAAATTAAGTGTCTACTGCAAATGTTAAGTCATATGAATGTGTGTATAATATCTAGTGAATGTGCTGCTTGACCGCTGTGTATAAGTGTAAATGTAAGTGTCTATGGAAAATGTAAGTTCACTAGTAATGTGGTATTAATGTCATATGAAATGTGTGTATATTGTAAGTGTATGTGTGTGGTGTTGTGTGTGTGTGTGTGTGTGTGTGTGGTAGTGTGGTTTGTGTGTGTTCTAAATAATAATAACAATAGGCATGAAGTAAAACACTAAGTATAATAAAAATAAAATAATAAAAAATAATAAAAATAATAATAAAATAATAAAATAATAATAAAATAAATAAAAAGTATTAAAACAAAATAAAAAAACATCAACAAGTGTTAAAATGTATATGAGTTAAAGCAATAAAGCAGAAAGTTAAAACAGTAAAGCAGAAAAATTTAAAGCAGTAAAGCAGACAAGTTAAAAGCCAGTAAGAGAAAGTTATAAAGCAGACTAAAGCAAAAAGTTAAACGCAGTAAAACATGAGTTAAAGCAGTAAAGCAGTAAAACAAAAGCATATAATCCCAAACCCCTTGGTGGGAGGGGTAGGTGATTAGATTTACTGATTTACTGCTTTTAAGGATATGTAATGTTAATGAATATGTGAGCTAAAAAGCAGTAAAACATATGATTTAAAGCAGTAAAACAGAAGTTAAAGCAGAAAACATGAGTTAAAGGCAGTTAAAGCAGTAAAACAAAACCATACTAATCCCCCCTAGGTTTTAGTCACACCTCTATTGATATACTGATTTATGCTTTAAGTATGTAATGTTAATAAAATGTGATTTAAAGCAGTAAACATTATAATTCGAAAACAGTAAACATGAGTCGAAAGCAGTAAAGCAGTAAAACAAAAAGCAAAACTAATCCCCCTAGGTGTTAGGGTAACACCTCTATGATTTACCTGATTTACTGCTTAAGGTATGTAATGTTAAAAGTATGATGGTTAAAGCAAGTCAAAACATTATAAAGTCTTAAAACAGGTAAACATTGAGTGAAAGCACAGTAAGCAGAAACAAAAGCTTACTAATCCCTCTGTTGCTAGGCTAACTTTATTGAGTTACTGATTACTGCTTTAAGGTATGTAAGTTAATGTTTTTAATAAAATTTCGTACATTTGTGTAAAATAAAATGTTTATAATCAGCCACTCTGTTTTTTCTTCTTACATACAATTTTTAAAAAATATATTAAATTAAAAAAGTATTAAGTAAAAATCATAATAAAAAAATAAGTATAAATAATATGTCTTTAATAATAAAGGTCTGTTATGAGTTTACAGTTTTAGCGTTCGCGAGAAATGTTCTTAATAAAAAAATGCTTAAGCATAAATAAAAGAATGACGATTATATATACTTTTTCATTCGCTCGCGTCCACTTGCGGTGCGGTTGTGGGCTTCAAGCGGAAAGATCATGCTGCCTGCTGTCCTGGTGATCAGCTAGTATAGACATTAGGTTAGACATTAATATCTAAACTCTTCTTTGATGTTAGTAAGATGAGCCATCCCAAAGATTTATTTCATCAAAGATGAATATCAATATAGATGGTCTCAAAGATGACCGCATCAAAGATGACGTCATCAAAGACGAACTTCAAATGTGAGGCAATCAATGCTAGCATTTATGATGGCAGCAACAAAGTGGCATCAATGCTGAGGCATTATGCTGGGGCATCAAAGTTGAGGCATCAAAGTCTGATGGCTTCAAAATATCGAGTGTTGAGTTAAGTGTAAGTGCCATCTGACGTTGGGTGTGAGTTGTAGTCGTGATATATGTTTAATGTAATGCTATGGAAGTGCTGTAGCTCTTATAAGTGTCAAGCTGTGTATAATGTTAGAAAAAAGACAACTCATAGGAGCGAAGCATCCTAGCAGTTTGTAATATACACCAATCGAATCCTCATCCCTTATAACCTAGGGGTAGACCCATATTAGGGCTATTCGGGGCTCGGGGAGGCTAGAAAAGACCTTGAAAAAAGTCGCAACTCAGTTGGCACTATGTGGCATTCACTTGGCACTATGTGGCACTCACCTTGCACTCATAGCACTCACTTGGCACTCAATTGGCAACTCAATGGCACTCACTGCACTCACCTCACTCACTGTCACTCATAGAAACTCACTTAGAACACTAAGAGAACATCCCTAGTGTACTTCTTCACGTGATGGCAACCATCAAAGCAATTTCAAGCTTAGCGGGTCAAATTGACCCAATGGTATATGGCAGGTCAAGGCTGATAATTCATCAGGTTGTAGCAGCACATGTTAGCTAGGTATATGTGTGCGCTCGTGCCGGTTGGGTGATGCCCGTCCAGCGTGTAGGTGTAGGCCAAGCCGGTCGGCACGCGTAAGGTGGGCGTGAAGCCGGTGAGGCTCGTTGTCATGTGTGTAGGGTGAAGCTGTGGGGAGGTATAGGTGTAGCTAGGTACAACTGGTGGAATCTATCGTTAGGTGTAGGCTAGGCTGAAGATGGTCGTAGGCGGTGTTAAGCTATGGAGCTGGGTAGTAGGCATTTAGGCTTGGTGATAGGCTATATGGCAGGCTAGTGTAGGCTAGGTGGGAGTGTGTGTGTGTGTGATGTGTTGTGTGTGTGTGCGCTGCGCGCGCGCGCACGTGTGTAGATGTGAACGAAATATCAAAAAATAGGGCTAAGCCCCCTAAAGGTGGCCAAAAATTACGTGGCAAAAAGACCCATGAAGACCAAAGAGGCTGTCGAAAAAATTAGTGGGACATGTACAAACGTGCTTACGCAACCTTGCCAACCACGTCTAATAAAACGAAAGGTTTGCAAAAATTAGGGTTGCAAAATTAGGTTCCAAAAATTAGGAATACACAAAAATATAGAGGTTGCACAAAAATTAGGTCCCCAAAATTAGATCTCAAAACAATTAGGGATTGCCGAAAATACACATGAGGACCAAAACAGGAACCCATGAAAGAACCAAAGGGATTCGTCGAAAAAAAGTAAAGGACCCAAAAGTAAAACGCCAAAAAAAGGTCAAGGTTACAGGTAAAAAATTTCGGCTCAAAAAAAGTCAAGCCCAAAAATAGGATCAAGCCCAAAATAATCAAGGCAGAGTAAAAAATTGGGCTCCAAAAAAGGCAAGGTAAGGGTAAAATCACCGTGGCAAATTTTGCCCACGTGTGTCCTAATATGACTCTCTACACTTCTGATAATATGATTTAGTAGATATTGGAATTAATTTAATATTCTCATTAAAAGTATTTGTGATCTACTCCTTAATTTCAATTGTTCAGTTTGTAATGCTCGTTAAGTCCTTTTTATTGCAATACATTTTCATGAAATTTTCTTTCTTTTTTATATTTTCCTCTAAATGTTTTTTAGCTTAGAAATTAAAATAGTCTCTTTTTTGGTGTTATTATAAACAGTAATAATAGAAGATTATGTTATGGAATAATGGTTATTTCTTTTTTCCATAACAACAGGATTACTTTTTATAACTGTAGTTTAATTCTTACTTTTATTTTTTTATTTTTTTTTTTAAACTCTATTAGATTTTTTTCCCTTATTTTTCTTAAATTTTCTACTTTCTTTTTTTATTGCTTAAAATTTTAAAAAAGTAAGAAAAAAACCTCACTACCACAATATTTACTTCTATTTTCAGTAGTAATAGTATTACTAATTTTTCTTTACGTAGTGGCTGCTTCTTCTTCCTCTTTATTATTATTATTATTATTTTTATTATTATTAATATATTATTATTATTAATCTATTATATATTATTATTATATATATATTATTAATATTTTATTATTATTATTATATATTATTATTATTATTCATATATTATTATTATATATTAATTATTTAATTTTATTATTAATATTTTTTATTACTATAACTATATTATATATTATTTATGATTATTATTCAATATTTATTTTTAATTAATTATATATATATTATTATATATATATTATATTATTTTAAATATAATATTATTATTAATTGTAATAAAATAATTAATTATATTATTATTATATATATTATTTATTATTATTGTATATTATTATTATTATTATATTATTAATTAATATATTATTATTATTAATATCTATATTAATAATTATTATTATAATTATATTATTAATATTATATATTAATTATTAATTATTATGAATTAATAAATATTATATTTTATCTAATCTCATGACTTATTTTATCTATTATTCTGATTATGATTCAAATATATATTATTATTCATTATTTATTATCTATCTATTACTCTATGAGTTTTATTATTCATATTATTATTTTTATATCATTATTATTTATTTTATATTATATTTATACATTTATTACCATTATATAAGTATTACTAGAACTATTACTGTTGCTATTATTATTATTTATATTATTATTATTATTATTATTATTATTATTATTATTAATTATTAATTTATTATATTATTATTATATATTATATCTCTATTATTCATTATTATATATTATTATTATTCATTATTAATAATATTATTATATTATATTATTATTATTAAAACATCCCGTCCCCACCATAAAAAGTCATAATAGGTTTACTAACTATAGTATGTCAGTAGTATATTCTATCGTCCAGTAGTAGTAGCAGTAAATAGTAGTAGTAGTAGTAGTTAGTATAGTAGTAGTAGTAGTAGTAGTAGTAGTAGTAGTAGTAGTAGCTAGCATAGCAGTAGTACTATGGGTAGTAGTTATAATAGAGTTTGCAATTGAAGTATTACTTTGTAAGAAAAGAAGCAGTAGACGTAGTAGCAATTGAAGTCGCACTAGTAGTACTAGTAATATGTTTTCAGTTTTATTTAATTTTATAATAAATAAAATCTTATATCTATCTATCTATCTATTCTATCTATCTATTATCTATACTATCTATCTACTATCTATCTATCTATCTACTATCTTTATCTATTATCTTATCATTCTATCATCTATTATCTATGCTATCTATTCTAGTCTACTCGATCTATCTATCTATCTATCCACCCATATTACGGTATATAATATATAATATATATTATATATATATATACTATAAAATCTATTATTCTATATATCCCGAGATATATATTATTATATATTATAATATATACAGAATACTATATAGTAATATAATATATATATATATATATATTTTAAAATCTACTTTTCTTATTCCCGAGAAATACACTTTCATAAAAAAAACACAAGGAAAATAAAAAAAGGGTGTCACCAAACACTTTCGTGTATTTCTCTACACATTTTCAAGGTTACACCTTGAAAATGTGTAAAAAAAGTACACGAAAGTGTTTGGACAACCTCTTTTTTTTTTTAGGTAAAGAATAATTTCATATATATAATATATATATAATATATATATATATATATATATTATAGAATAATATAATATATATATATATATAAATATCATAATTATATAATATTATAAGAATATAATTATATGATATAATATTATATATATATAATATATATATATATATATATATTATATATATATATATATATATATATATATATATATATAATATATATATATATATATATATATATATTTATATATATATTATATATAATATATATATAATATTAACAGTGATTAAATTCAGTGCTAGATTCATTGATTTTCAATTGAATAAAATTATTTAGAAAACATTACTTCTATGAAAATATACTTTAATATATAATATAATATAATATAATATAATATAATATAATATAATATAATATAATATAATATAATATAATATAATATAATATAATATAATAATATAGTATAAAATAATATAATAATTTATAATATAATATAATATAATATAATACAATACAATACAATACAATACAATACAATACAATACAATACAATACAATACAATACAATACAATACAATACAATACAATACAATACAATACAATACAATACAATACAATACAATACAATATAATATAATATAATATAATATAATATAATATAATATAATATAATATAATATAATATAATATAATATAATATAATATAATATACACACCAGAAGGTATTTAGAAAGGATTAGCGTCTTATTAAGTCAAAATAATTTTAATATTATTTTGATAAAAAATGAGAGATAGAGGAGGATTTAATCGAAAATCATATAATGAAGCTAATGAAATATTATATTCCTTTGAATATAATTTAAGGAATTGCTCAAGGTTAGAATAGACAGGAAAGAAACTGTGATGATGATGGTGAATATTTTTTATAACAATTTGAATATCTGTGGAGTATTTAACGTAGTATATATTGTAGAGGAATACGCACTAACACACCTCTCAATGCATACCTCTTTCCAAGCGACTCTTCTTAGTACAAGCTTGCAACTAAGTCTGGAGCTGTAACCACTCTCTTCCATCGTTAAATTGATCTCCAAACCTTCGGCTGACTTGTTTCATCGTCTTCAAACAACTCCTCTGGATGATGTTCCTTGTCATCTTCCTAGGTCGGCCCAACTTCTGTTTCATCGGCAAAAAATGGGGTTTCGTATACCATATCCTTTTTATTGCATCAATTCAAGAGATTGAAAGAAACCCTACCCAATGCCTGCAAATGTACATTCTTCAAAGTTTCTTTCTCTCTTGCCTTTGGACCTACTGTATATATACCACTGAACACATGTGCCATGATGAAGCCTGATCTTCACCTCGAACAGATCACTCGCAGCTAACACCACTTCCGGAATTGGCTTCTTTCCAGGCACTCTCAGTGCTCTCAGGTAATTAGGGATTTCTTTTTCTTTCAATCCGTACTCATTCTACATGACCATTCTCTAAAACCTCCTTCAGACTCAAAAATAAGGAATAAGCTTCTCCTGGGACCAACTTTATCAAAACCAGTCTGTATCCCGGCAGCACCTAGACAAGATGTCCGCCAACACATTCTCCTTTCCGATATAGTACTAGATCTGGAAGATATAATCGTTCAAGTTGTCCAAGACGCAAGCCAGCTTGCTGTCCACCAGCTTCTTAATATGCTAGTACACTGGCTGTCGACGGTCGGTATAGATGATGAAATTCTGACCTAGCAAGAATGGTCGAAAACTCTAAGCTAAACTCAAGGACTAAAGGAATGGGAGTTGTATGCGATAACCCGTCTTCCGCCATTCGGCTCCTGGCACAGACAAGCTCCCATACCGAAACTACTCGCGTCTACGGAGAGAAATCTTGGAAGCCAACTCCACAGATTCCTTCATTCGTTTTTAAAGCTTTTCGAATGTCCGACTTTGTTTGTTTATCCATTCTAATGGGTCTCGTCTCTTTCCTCCTGTCAAAACACTAAAAAGCGAAGCTACTTCGGAAAAATTTTGAAAAAATTTCCGCCAGAAATTTATCATTCCAAGGTATGTTCGAAACTCCCCTATGATCTTTGGTTTCTCCAGATTATCAATTTGATTAACATATTCGGGAATCTTCCTTATAACAGTTCGGCAGATGATGTGCCCTAAAAACTCTTCTTCTTTCTGTAACCATATGCACTTGCATCAATATTTTGATTTTAGTTTAGCAAAACCGCTGGAGAACTCGTTCAATAAGCGTTAAATCTTCATCAAATCATTTTGATATTAGCAAAACGTCATCTACGTTATGAACCGTGTCAGTATCAGTGGCGTCTCTCTTTTAAATTCCGCACGTCCGTTCTTTATCCCGAAACTTAGTCTTTTGAACCGATTATGACAGATTATGGTTGAGAACGAGGTGTAATCTTTACTATCTTCTTCCAACTGTATTTGGTAGTACCCCTTTACCACCTTTACCAGATCTAAACAAGTAAAATAATGAACTCCATGACAATTGAAGATAGTTTCAGTTATGTTTGCGATGGGAAACTGGTCTGCCTCCGTCAAACTATTAAATCTGCGGCAGTCCACGTACAAGCGCAATGTACCGTCCTTCTTTCGTATTGGTACTACCGGGGATCTCTACTCTGAAGCACAAGGTTCAGCTATATTCCATAGGCATAGTTCATTTACCTGCTGCTCTATCTCATATTTTGTATTCTGATAAAATTTTATGGCTCGCTGGTAGATAGGTGTACAGTCGTGCAGCTTTATTTTGCAGGAAGTCATTGAAGTTCTATTAATATATGTATCACCTTTGCTAAATTCTGTCCGATGCTTCAATCACGCCTCTATGATTCTTCTGCGCTGCTTCTCTGATAACTCATCCCTTAATCTTTCGTTTGTTCCTTCACGTTCTGCATTTACTTGCTCTAATAACTCTCGCACCGTCATATCAATGGTACAAGCTTTGATCTCAAACTTCTTAAGGTTATCTTCGTCTATTGGCTAATATGGCTATGTGACTAATTCTTTAACTACCACGGCTGAAGTTTACCTATCTTACAACATACTCATGTACCTTGTATTTACCTCAATTGGTTTAACCTTTCTAGCAGTTTCTATTTAAATCACTCTTTAACGTAAAATTATCAGACACTTTAACTTAAAATTACTTACAAGCTTGATGGGATTCTGTGCTGAGTAGATAAACTTCCCTTGGTGAGAATGGCACCAACTAAATGTAATAGTCAATTACACTGACAAACTTCTTTATTTTTTAAAACTTCAAGCGATGTTTTTATTTCAAGACCATTCTTTAAATTTTGATATTAAAGGACAACACCTTTCATGAATCATGGAGATTACTTTTGCCAACTCGCTAAAAAAAATAGGAAATACATTTTCAAACCTGAGCAAGCTTTCTGACTTGAAAACCGTTTTTTGATTTTCAATTTCCATCACAACATAAAAACCTCTCACAAGTTTATATATTACTTATCATATATATATCTATAATATATAGATATATATATATATATATATATATATTACTATTATATTAATATATATATTATAATATAATATATATATAGATATATAATATAAGTAATAATATCATATATATATATATATATATATACTATATATAATATATATATATTAATATTTATTATATTATTATATATATATATATATATATATATATATATTATATTAGTATTATATATATATATCATCCCTAGGTTTTTACCTACAGTTTCGAACCCACAACCCTCGCTTGGTAAATTAACACGCCTGCCTTTAACCAACATCGAGGGTGGGTTTTGAAGCCTAGTTATGGTAAGAAAGCCTGGATGATTATATATACATATAAAATGCTTTTTTACTTAGCTCTAATATCATGCATACAATGTGAGTCCCGAATTATACTTTCGCCTAATCAAATCTGAGGGTGACCAACAGACTCGAGTTGAGCGGGGAGGTCTGCCATAGGTTCACTGTCAGACGAACTTACCTTATTCTGCTGGAAATGAAAATCTTCAGAAATAAACGGTAGTCTCCTTCTAGCTCATCGTAGTCAAGTGGAACACGGCCCTGCTTTACCAACAGAGGGTGTGGGTCTTGAACCCAGTTAGTAAGAAAAGCCTAAAGATATTCATAGATACATATAAGTCGTTTTTACTTAGCACTAATTTCCTTATATATAATATATTATTATATATTATATCATATATATATATATATATATATAATAATTATATATATATATATATATATATATATATATATATATATATATATTATATATATATATATATATAATATATATATAGACATATATATATTATATTATATATATATATATATATATTATTATATATATTATATATAATATAATATATATATAATATATATATATATAATATATATATATATATTATATATAATATACATATATACTATATATATATTTATAAGTATATATATATTATATTATAATATATTATATTATATATATATACATTATAATAGTAATATTATCATGGCGTACCTTTCAACGATACACTTGGTAGGCAATTATATATATATATATTATATATATATATATATATAATATATATATTATATATATATATAATATATATATTATATATATATTATAATATAATATATAATATATATAACGAAAACTCTCTTAAACTGCCAATACCCTTATTATTGAAGGAAAAAATAATTTTCTCATTAATTTTGAATACAGCTATATTTATTTATGTGTATTATATGCATAAGATTGACTCAAAGCCTAATAGCCGTACCAGGGATTTTAAATAATGTTAGTAAAAAATTCAGTTAACAACATTTATTTAATAAAAAATTTACATATAATTAAAATTCAATAAAGCACAACACCTTCACTGCCTCTATTCCAAAAAACTTAACACAGCAAATATTTATATTAAACATTTATTTTCACTCTGCCACCATAAATGAAAATATCGTACATTGATAGATAGATAGATAGATATTAGATATTAATAGAAAAGTAGATAGATATATATAGAAGGAGAGAGAGAGAGAAGATGAGAGGAGAGAGAGAGAGAGAGAGAGAGAGAGGAGAGAAGAGGAGAGAGAGAAAGAGAGAGAGAAGGATAAAGAATTTTTTCATATTGGTTTCGTTCGTTCACTTAGTGAACGAAAGTTTCGTACTCGTACTCGAATTTGTTGAAAAATTGAGCGAACAGCAATATTTGACGCTTGGCTTTTTCCTATATATTTTATATGAAATATGAAGATCTACCCGTACGCCCATAGCTTTCCAATTTACTCTTAGGAACAGAGTAGGAAAGAAAATTTCCAAATGAATTTAATTATTATAATTGTTATACTAAAGTAGTGCATTTTCTTTAAATTATTTTATAACAATCACGTTTCTTTTTACACTCTTCATATAAATATCTAATAATTATTTTACTGCCATTTAAATTATTTTTAAAAAGAATAAAAAATATTGGGTAGGAGCTACCTACCCTTTGTATACCCTATGTATACGCCCCTGATTTATATATTAAATATATATTATATTATATATAGTAATATAATAGTATATATATATAATATATATATATAATTATTAATATATATATACTATATATACTATAATGATATATATAATAATATTTATAATATACTATATATTTGATTCAGCAAAAGAAATATAAGTGATACAAAATACAAATCTATAATGCATGCTGGTCATATATAAGCAAATTACATGCTTTTTGACAACAATACAGCGATTAAAACATATCAAATTTAACTTTATTAATGCAAGACAAGATTTCTTGAACATAATTCTAGTGCTCGATGTTCTTATGTCCAACGGCAATTTATTCCATAAAGATATAGCAACAAACATAACACTTTGCTTATGCTTATTCAGCCTGGCTAAAGGAAGTCTGAGGTAATGGGTGTCACGCACATTATAGACATGCATAAACAGCATGTTATTCCTTACGTCATCAAAACCATCATATTTACCACAGACATACCAGTCGTAAAAGAACAACAATACATAAATCTTATACATTTGTTCGATAGTCAGAATGTCCAAATTCCTATACAGATCAACAGTGTGCTCATAACCTGGTGCAAAAATTCTCACTATTGCATTCTGCTTGGTTCGCAAGGGAGAAACCGCTACAGGAGGCGAACCAACTTATGCAACCAAGTAAAGCAGGAGCTGTGGGTACAGAAAAGGAAAATACAATATCTTAAGTACAGACAACAGCAAATACTTCTTCAATGACCATATCAATCCCTGATAATAGGAAAGCTTTCTCACAACACTCTTCACATGCTGAGTAAACGCAAGTTTCTGATCTATTAAAAGTCCCAAGTAGTTAAATGTTTCAACTCTATCAATCTTCACATCGTCAACATAGATATCCACTGGGAGCTGAGCCCAACGCATTGAGAAATTCATGAATTTTGTCTTACTAGTATTTAACACAAGTCTGTTTTTTCTCAACCAGTTAGAAATCGCCGCCAGGTCCCTATTCAAGAGTGCCGATACACACCTTTCATCATCTCCAGCTC
>JABUQX010081300.1:0-2500 GCA_015478945.1 Trachelipus rathkii | reverse complement strand
ACCGAAAAGTGCCTCATGCACCTCATGAATAGTTTTGCTAAACTATCTCGAGTTTTCAATAATAATACCTTTCAGAACTGTCTTTCTGTTAGTAAGTTTGAGATACATATATTTTGTCACTAAAACTTTACTATAACTAAAAAAGAGCCTGTATCTGCTTACTATATGATGCACCTGTACTGACACTGCACAGATTAAATTCAAAAGGAATTAATCTTGCCTCAAAGCAGAAAATCGTCCAAATAGATTCTAGAATTAATTTTTTTTTTTTTTAAATCTTGCCTTCCTCAATATATTAGTTCGTCATTTCTGTATTATTAGTCTCTCATAGACATTTATTAAAAATGAAATAATTTTTTATCCATACTTCCCCTATATGTGTACGTCCGGAGAATTTTCGATCATGTTAAACTATCGAGAGAATATTAATATAAATCGCACACTCGCATATTAACAAGCATCAGAAGTCACTTAGAGTGAACTACTTTCTATATTTTAACTCAATACTCCGACTAACTTGCTCCACTATTTTTACCCTAAGTGTTAGACATAAAATCTAAAGAACTTTAATATTATAAACTGAACCTCTCTCTTTCGTTTCGTACCCATAAACCAATCCAACACCTTGGAGCTGGGTTTTTCACTACATATCTTAACCACTTCTGACCATATCATTCTACCATTCATCCATCGTGCTCTTATACAACCATAGTCTTCCTCTACATGCAAGCTCAAATCCACATAATCCTCTGAGTTTCCTCACATTCCCTTATTCCCCCACCCTTATCAACTTTACATCGCTGCCTCAAATTCATAACTTCATACCAAACTTCTCGTTACACAATTCTTCATATTCATCACATTATACAAATCTTACCTCCATTCTTGACTCACTTTTCAATAATGTAATTCCCTAGTCTAGGCTCTACTAACATTCTCAACCTTCTCTCACTCTTGACCTATACTTCATACCCAACTAACTACTTCTTCTTACACCATCAAACCCTCTCGCTTTCACTATCGCCACTTCATCACTGCCAATGTTTTGCAGATTTTCGAAACGCTCCCTCCACACTTTCCTCACGTCTATCTTATCTGTCACGAAAGCACTATCCTTATTCATGAAGATTCTCCTTTATCTCTTTCTCACCCTTTCGTACTTCCTCCCACAACAACATTCTATTTCCTCCTTGGTCCATATTCATCCTCCTTCCAAACTGTTCATTTCCTTCTCTTTTCTCTTACGTATGCAATTTTCAGTCTTCCTCTTTCCCTCCCTGCATATTGACTTGTACAATCAATCACGTATATTTTTTACGTTTTGCCGCTTGCATCACCTCATAATCCTACAATTCACTATTGACATTCTTACTTCTATTTTAGCACTTCCACATGCTTCACTTGCACTACTAACAAACGCTCTCCTTTATTTGCGTCCACATTTGCTCAGTTTCATTTTTGTTCACATTCAACTGAGTAATGTTCTCGCGTGCATTTCCTTAAAATCTGTTCATGTAACTCTCTTCACTTCCTTTTTTCTTTCCTCTCCATCCATGCCCCAATAACTTAATATTTCATAAAACAAACATAATGATCTACTAATCTCCATTCTCCAAACCCCCCTCACCCATTAAATCCATCACATAACCAGCAAATCTCTTTCCACCACACAAAAATCAATACACATGTCTTCGACACATATCGACACCATGTTACCTATACTAACATTCTTAATATTATCTATATCTTGTGTTCGAAAAATGTAGTACTTTACACTCACGTCTCTCCTCACAGAAATCAATCACTTTCCTAATTTTCTCCTTCAACCCCAAAGATACCCGTCATATCGTTCCTCTTTCGATCACCTATCTATCCATTTAAGTCGCCTAACACAATTTTCTGAAGGCCCCACTCGCCATGTCCTGAATATCATTTAGATCGCTCCAGAAAACCTTACTCTCCTCCACATTCTCCTCAGATGAACCATATGTTACAACCACACATCTGACTCAGGCAAGTACAAGATATATTCTAGTACTAAACCACGAAAGGTCTGTCCACAATCACTCATAGAATTGCAACCCCTTCTCTCCCCATTTCCCACTTCCATTGCACACATTATAGAACACCAACAACCTCGTTTCCTCTTCATCCTTTCTATAATACATCCATCACCTCACCTCTCTTCTAATCACCCTATATCCCTCTAGATGTTTTAGATGATGTTCCTAGATGTTTTACATAATTTCGTCGATAGATACAAGGTCGTTTACGGAGGTCATGACTAGGGTTGGGAAAGGAAAAAAACAAGCTCGTTCTTTTTTCCGAAAAAAAAACATTTATTCAGAAAAACACACTACAACAAACCACCAGCACAACCACTACGCACTTACAACACAATACAGGACGTATACCAAGTTGGACCTATATCTTATAAATTTTAGCAAATATACTCTATTTGCAACCTCCTTCTCGTTATTGGTTGTTGTTGTATCTCTCT
>JABUQX010081299.1:0-7500 GCA_015478945.1 Trachelipus rathkii | reverse complement strand
AACGCAAATCCACGTCAAAAACTTAAACAATAATAATACAATCACTAGTGATCAGAAATCAGGGAAAAATAATCAAGAACCTACATAATGATAATAATCAATATTCAATACTAAATTAATAATAGAATAATAATAATAATCATCAAAATAATAATAATAATCTGCACATACGAAATAATAATTATAAAATAATTAATATACTAAGAATAATAATACTAATAATAGTAATAATAAAATTACCATAGTGCTTAATAATAAATAGTAATAATATAATATAATAATAATAATTAATATAATAAATAATAATAATATTAATAATATAATATAATAATAATATAATGTAATGATAATGTAATGTAATGATATGATAATGATAATGATAATTGGATAATATAATAATAAGTAATAATAATAATAATATAAAATTAAATAATAATAATAATATAAACAATTAATACTAATAATAAGAAATAAAAATTATAAATTTATTATAATTATAATTTAATTATAATTTATAATTATAATTATAATTATAATATATAATTATTATATTAATCTATATTATAATTATAATTATAATTATTAATTTATAATTATAATTAAGTATATAATTATAATCTATATTATAATTATATAGACATAATACAATAATAATAATAATTTAATAATAATAATAACTAATAATAATAAATAATAATAATAATAATAATTAATAATATAATCATAATAAGAATATAATAAATAAATAATAATAATATAAAAATAATAATAATAATAAAAATAATAATATATAATATATAATAATATAATAATAATATAATAATAATAATAAATATAATTAAAATAATAATAATAATAATAATAATAATATAATAATAATAATTAATAATATAATAATAATTATAATTAATAATAATAATAATAATAATAAAATATATTATGGCAACGACTTTTTCTAAATTCCTAAAAGCCTTCCTAACACTTTCATTAATTTTCTTCAGGACCAAATTCTTGAATAAAACAAAACATTGCCTTTCTGAAATGATCCAGCTTTTCTCGCTCACGTGGACATTTGTCAAGGAATATGACTTTTATTATATGGCAACGAAGCAAAAATTAAACTCAAAATATTACAATTAATTACAATTATAATAAGTAAGGTTAAAACTAAAATTTAAAATATACGAAAATAATGTGGAAGTTGATAAGTTATTTAGATTGTGTCTTTTTTTCGTCTTTCCTTCTTATGTCAAAAAATATTAGCGTAATCGGACTCTTCGTTATCATTTTACTATTTGAATGTCAGGGCTTGGCTTTCTCTGTATAAAAGAGGGACTCCCGCCAGCTGAAGACTCCGAAAAATCTCCGTCTTTTAATCAAAATTTTTGAAGTAATTTACTATTTTCATAACTGTGTAATTTCTTATAGGTTCTTCCTGATCTATGGTGGTTGTGTAATCTTAACTGGATTTCTGTACCTGCTGCTAGCAACATCACGCTGCCCCGCAAAGGGAACTTCTAGGTCTAATAACGGCTGGGGAGCCACAAGTCCCTCTTCTTTAAGAAAAGCCATAAGGACCTGACATCAATATAAACCTAATAAACGACATTCGCCACTAGTTCCAAAAATAACATTTACATTGGAAATGCTTCCGCATTTTACCTCAAAATATTTTTACATAGAAGAAAGAAACGGAAAAAAGACACCACTCTAAATGTATAACCTTCACGACAATATTATTTTGAGCGTATCCTATCTTTCACCCAATCTTAACTACGTTTCCCAAAACCACTTACTTATTCATATTTGCAAATAATTGTAATATTTTTTGTAGTTAAAATATCTTTGCTTCGTTATTATAATTAAAGGCATATCCTTGAAAATGTCACGTGCAGCGGACGAAGAGCTTGGATCATCTTCAGAACTACGAGACTCAATGTTTTGTTTTATCAAAATTGATCCATGAGAAAATTAAACTCGCCACCAGTGTTAGGACAGGTTTTCATAGGGAATTTAGAAAAGCTGCTTGCAAAAATAATTATTAAGCACAAATGCCTGATTTAATTATTTCTAATAATAATAATATATAATCAATAACTATTAATATAATAATAATAAATAATAATATGAAATAATAAATAATAAAAATATGAGCAATAACGATTTATAAACAAATAAAACGAAAAGTAATTCTAAAATTTAATAAATAAAATAATAATAATTAATAATAATATAAAATAATAATATTAATAATTAAAAGAACAGCCTAAATTGTTTGTGATACTTGTAATATACTAATAATAATAATAATAATAATAATAATAATAATAATAATAATAATAATAATAATAATAATAATAATAATAATAATAATAATAATAATAATAATAATAAATAATACATAATAAATAATGCATAATACAAACATTAATAAACATATAAGTAATACTAATAAAACACAAAGTAATAAGAGTCATTATAATAATAAAATAATATTTCTCCTCTCCATTTATTATTGTCTTTAGTGAGAGGATGTCTAACGTCTAACCAGTCCCGCAATATCTACATATGAAAAAGAAATAGACTTTTAAATTAAAAACTTGATTCGCTCCTATTTTTGCATTATAGCTAAGTAATTCTAAACTTTATTTAACCCATTAAATAAGAAAAAGATTCAAAATTTTAAAAAGAAATTAAATTCTCGTAAGAAAGATAAAAAATAAAAAAAAAAAAAAAAAAGAAAAAAAAAAAAAAAAAAAAAAAAATAATTTGAAGAATTTATCTTTTGAAAAAAAGAGATTAATCAAAAGATTAAAGAAACTTACTTTTTTTGTTTTCTAAAATGGAAATAAAATTACTTATAAATACTTGGGAAAATCATTTAGAAAGTTATTCATTTAATTTTTTTTTTATTTTCATTATTATTCATTTTTAAATTTTCGAATAGATTTTTTTTTTTTATTCTAGTTTTTAATTATTTAGTTTTTATTATTATTATTTTTTTTTATCATTTAGAAAGTTAATCATTTAATATTTAGTATTATTTTTATTTATTGTATTTATTTTTAATTTCCATTTATTTTTAATTAATTTTTGTTTATTTTCCTTTCTCTTTTGGTAAATATTCAGGTTTATTTAAAATGGTTTAAAGCTTTAAAAAATCAATTTAAATTTTTTTATTTTTTATTTGTAAGCCTTTTTTAAGCATTTCTATTTTCATATTTAAGTTTCTATCAATAGGAAGCTCAAAACTAAATGATGTAATAAATTTAAATTAAAATCCATGAATATTAAACTTGAAATATACTAAAGAATATGTAACTCGAAATCTCTCATATATATATATATATAATATAGTATTATATTATATATATATATTATATTATATATAAAATATATATATATATTATATACTATATATATAATATAATATACTTAATATTATATATATATAATTTATATTTATTTATATATATAAATTATATAATATATATATAATATATATATATATAATATTAATATTATATATATATATTAAATATGATATATATACATATATATATATATATATATATATATTCATTATTATAACTATCATATATATATCTATATAAATTATATCAATTATATATATAAATACTCTACAACGCCCGGGGACCAAAAAACTAACCAGCTCCCACAAACCCACAAACTTACCACAAGAAACAAAAACACGTATAGCAGCACAGCAGAAGAAAAGAGAAGAGAGACTGCCGAACCATCATCACAGACGGACGGTACGAACAAACACCCAAAGAGCCCCAGAGAGCAAGAGAGGCGCAGAAAAAACCGCCAAACTTATAATAATAATATATATATATATAATATACATATATATATTAATATATACTAATATAATACTATACTATAATAATATATAATATACTATATATATTACATTATTACATTTAAAGAAGAAACCACTCACGGGCAGAGCCGTATTCAAGGAGGGGGTGTTTGCACGCCAGATAACATCAACTAACGCTAACTACGCAGATGAGCACAGACGCAGGGTTTAAAGTGAGAGAGATTAAATTCAGCAGGAACACCAGAAGATGGAAGAGGATTCCACAGAAACTAGACGTGGCAGGAAAGACAGGAAGCCAGCAGCGAACAAAGCCTGGAGTTACCAATTTCAACACAAAACCTCATGCGCCGACACAAGCACCACTTGTTGCTACGAAAGGCGTCAGTAAAAGTTAGGTGGTACCACGAGTGATTAAGTTCCCTATTCGAGCACCTGCCGCTGCAAATCCCGGGTACCTAATAGAAAAGAGATTAAAGCACCAACGATTCGCGCCCGCAACAAGATAGAGGGTCAAGTGAACTGATAGTTGAGAACTAGTCGTATCAAGCCTTTGGCTTTGAACTCGACCCTATCCAAAAGCCGGGTGAAACCAGAGCCCCCCCAGGATATGAGAGAGTACTCCATACACAAGGGCGGACGAGGCCCTTGTAATAAGCTTGAAGCTAAACTGAAGAACAGAGAACACAAAAGTCTCGCAGCCCACACAGAACTCCCAGTCTCATCCTTTGAGGCCCCTAGCAACCGTTGTGAAGAGGTTTACCCAAGCACAATTTCTCTTCAATGTTACAGACCACAGCGACGTATTATATTTGTCAACAGGCAGAGACGAGAAGCCGTCGAAAGAGATTCAGGAAAGTATAGCAAGGTGTCTTAGAGGGGAAGATTTGCCAAGAACAGTTGAGTCTATTTAAAAATGCAATTCACAACGCAGTTGCGACGACACCCACCGAAATTCATATCCAGAATCAGCGAAGCAAATAGAATCGGAAAGATCAAAAAAAGAGGCAATTCTAAAAGTAAAAGAGGGCGGCAGAGTTAGAAAGAGTCTGAAGAAATGAAGCAGGATCGAGTCATACGGCCATACGAGTGGATAGAGTTAGATCTGCAGGTGACGAGAAGATCATTAATGGAAAAGTAGGAAATAAAGTAGGAGATAAGACAGAACCCTGAGGAACCCACTATTGACAGAAAAAGAAGAGAAGTCGCCCATCAACAACAACCCGATATTGAGTGATTTTGAAAGAAAACTAGACATAAGCAAGCAAAGAAAGGAGGAAACCCAAACTAGGGGAGCTTGGAGAGCAGTGACAGTGACGCGTCAAAATGCCTTGGATATGTCAAGCGCCACGCTGCAAGTCTCCCCCGTAGTTCCTGAGGGCGGAAAACTATCCAAATCAGTTAGATTAGGAAAGGCTTCTACGATTTTATTATTCAATAAGCCGACAAGACGTACTGGCGATCAGGACAAGAAGTGAATGAGACTCCAGGTGATCTAAGAAAAACGAGAGTTGAGAAGCGGTTTCAAAGATCTTAGATATAAATACAGTGAGACGCTATAGGGCGATAGTCTAGAAGGAGCAGAGCGACGCTTCCTTATTTTCGCGAATAGGTTGGAATGCTGCGTGCATTTCCTAAACATCGCCCACCCCCTGGAAAAGGTAGTATTGAGACATAGAGAATATAGTTTGAACGAGGGCGGGGTCAGCCCGTAAGGCACACTCCATCACAACTCGGGGAGGAATGCCATCCGGACACCCGCCTTCCTAACGTTAAACAGATTTCAGGAGCCATGCACCCGATCAAATGTCATCACAGGCAAAGGCGCAGGACATCCTGAGAGGAAGAAGAGGAGGAGGAGGAGGGAATGCGAATCTCTAGGGTTGAGTTAGAGGAAAAATAGGAGGCCGAAGAGATTGGCCTTTTCAGTTGGAGAATTAGCACACAGAAACCATCAGATCGAATAAGAGGAGGAAGACAGATTTACAGGTTGTTAGAAATGTTTTGGCAAGAGGCCAGAAAGATTTATCAGTAGGAGAAGCAAAGGTTAGCGCACTTTTCGTTTGATGAAAGCCCATTTTGCTCGAAGAGTGTTCCTGCAACGATTTCTAGCGAATGAAAATTAGCAAGAGTGCATACTGGAAGAAGAATTTTTCCACCCCCGATACGCACTGTCTCTAGCACGATCGGCCACAGAACAAGTACGATCGAACCATCGGATTATGAGGAGAGAAAGATTTAGTTTGAAAAAGGAATGAACTTTGCTCATCCCATCAACGATTTACAGCTCCCACTTTAATCGGCAGAAGCTGAAGCGTCACCAGAGTCAAAGCAGTCATTCCAATCACAGTTAGCGTAGAAGCGATGCAAGGCCCCCAATCGCCCAGATCAAAGTGCAAAAAAGACGCATAAGGGCCAGGATGGATGCTGTTGGAGAGAAAAGTATTAAAGATTGAGAGATTAAGTTTATTTATATATTCACGAATATATATATATTATATATATATCTATAGATTATATATATACAAATCAATATGTAAGGTAAATCTGATTAAGCAATGATCTCTACTATATAATTCATATTAGACATATATATATACTATTATATATGATATAAATATATATTTAATCATCATCATCATCACCCACCTTCCATTCTCCAGGTGGGTGAAGATGCTCAACATGACGCTGGAACAGAAAAGTAGTCGAAAGAAAATTTGTACAGCAAATTCGAAAAGATAGCCCAGCCTTCCTGTTTACTTACTTTATACTGTTAAGTGGGAACTCGTCGCGGTCCGAATAATCCACCCTAGGTTTCACGGGGACTGCGACCGGGACCCCTTCCACTACTGGCATCTCGTCAATGTAGGGTTTCATCCTTTGGTCCACGGTGGGCCAGCAACCGTTACCCCTCAACAAACCCGCCATTTCACTCCCATTATACCCTTTCTTCTCGCCTCTTGCTAAACTCACATTTCCTCTCCTTCAGGTAATTCTTTACTGACTCAATCTACTTTTTTCTTCGGTCTTCCAGCCGGTCGATTCCCCAGCACACTCACCACTATATAATAGTATCCGCTTAACCAACGACTATCATCCATCGCTTTCCACATGACCAAGCCATCTCAATGTACTTATCTTTACTCTCTCATTTACTACTTTCCTCACACTACACAAACTCCCTAATGCGTTCGTTCTTCATTTTATCAATTCTTCTCACACCAACACGCCCCTAGATGTTTGATCTGGAACACGTATGCACTTTAGATCCTTATATCTTATTGCAGGTCATGTTTCACTTACTTCATACATTAATACAGGTAACAACATACTCTCTCTTAACGACCTCGAGCGGCTCAAGAACATATTAGAGTCTCGTGATCTCTCGCAAAGAGCGCTATAGATATGTCGTGCACAAGCCAGACTCATATACAACCAACTATCCAGACTAGTTGCCCTGAGCCTCACACGTCTGGCCTACCGTTGTTTCTCTTTTGCAGTCGCAAACAATTTATATACCACGTATATTCTGCAATTCTGAGCAACTCTCTAATACTCAATTCCAAAAGCATATATCTCTGCACCGAGGACTGCCGCCTCAACTCACAATCGAATCCTTAACTCAGTTCATATATCTCATCTCCATCGATCTCCAA
>JABUQX010081298.1:22500-25867 GCA_015478945.1 Trachelipus rathkii | reverse complement strand
CTCCCGCAATATTCTTTTGCATAATTTAAAAAGGTACAAAGCTTCTCTGATTCTTGGTCTGTAACGCTTTCTAAGTAGGTCATATGAGCCAATGGTTGTAGTTATTTGACCGAGCAATGGTATAGCTATAACTAGTATATATATATATAATATATATATATATATATATATATACTATATAATATTATATAATATATATATATTTATATATTATATATATTATCAATTATATAATATATATTTATAATATATTATAAATATTATTAATATATATATATATATAATATATATATATATATATAAGTATATATTATATAATACCTATATTAATAATCTATATATATATAATATAATATTTATATATATATATATATATAAATATATATATATATATATATAATATATATTATATTATAATATATATTTATTATATATATATATAATAATATATATATAATATATATTATCATATATAGTATATATTTTTAATATATATATAATATATATATAATTACTATATATATATATAACGATATATATATATATAAATTTCTATATATATATTAGTAGTATACTATACGCTAATACTAAAAAATATATATATATATATATATACCTATATATATATTTATATTATATAATATATTATATATATATATATAATTATATGTATTTTATATACTATATACCTATATATATATATATATAATATATGAATATATATATGATATATTATATATTATATATAATATATATATATATAATATATAATATAGTATATATATATATATATATATATATATGTATAAATACTATAGATTAATCAGAATATTATACTATTGATATATATAGCTAAGGTATATATATATATGAATATAATATATATACTATATTATACCGTATATAGGTATAAGTAGATCACTATAGCTTATAATATGATATTATATATATATTATAGTATATTAATTACTCCGATCGAAATGCGAGAGCAACGGCATCGTCAATTTTTTTTTTTTCAGCCGATCCGCGGATGCTGCCCATGTGGCAAAATGCGGATGTTTTTCGGACCTTTCAATATTTCTCCGCGCGATTGCGGATATTTGGATATATATATAGCTTATCATATTTAATAACCTATATATATACTATTAATATATACTATATATATATAGATATAATATAAGTATATATATATATTATATATATATATATATATATGATATATATATATTATATGAATTATATATATATATATATATATAACGTTAATATGTATAAATGGATATAAATATTTTATATTAATAAAATATATATATATATATATATATATATTAGGTAATATATATATATATATATATTCATTATATATATATTATAAATATTTAATAATAATTTATATATACTATTATATATAATATATAATTATTTTAGGGTACCCTTTATTATATATATATATAGTATATATAATAAAGTTTATATATTATATATATAATGAAAAAAAATAATATATTATCCATATATATAAATATACAATATTTAATTAGGCTAAAAGTATATATTATATGTGAGCCATAGAGAGGAAACAGAATAGTATTATATATATATAATTTATTATCATTTATATATTATTTACGAGGTTTTAGGCCACAATTTTTTAAAGATACATTCGCGTTACCAGGGTGCTGGACGGAGACCCAACTCTTAATGCAACCCACCATACCTCTTTCCCCAACCTCCGCCTTAATGAAAGAGATTTTTTATAAATGGATTTATATACTTGTCTTTATTTGAGCGCATAAAGTATTTGATTTCAAATTATTTAGGAAGGTGTGCTTTGAAAACATCATACTTTGCTATGATGTTTTTACACTGCTGGAGAGTCTGTTTTCTCTTTGCATCCATCCGTGCTACATATTACAGTCTCAGATGCCATTGTCTGAATAGCGGGCTTCTCACTTGGATACATTGCTGCCGTGATATGGCCAATGTATGATCTCTTGCTAAGTTTACTAATCGCCGGGTGTGATACATTTTTGCTTATAACTTTCCTTATCTCACCTTCCGATAGGATCATCTGCAATTTGTTACTAGTCGTTTTTTTTTCTGGTTTGTTATAGTTTCAAATCATTTTGCAACTACACTCTTTTTTGGTAATGTTCGTGTGTTTCCTCATCCTACTGGGACGTTGGTCAGTATAATTCTTCCTAGTGAATCTGTTATTGATTGTTACTTGTAGAAAGGTTTGGTTTTGTAATTTTTCGTTGTTTTCTCCTTTTCAATGGGTGGTGATTAATTAGACCTGCTCGTATTGAAGTTGATTTCAATTTTTTTCTGCAACACAAAAGTTGGACTGATTTATACTTGTTTTATATAGGTGCCGTTTTAATTATAAACTTGCCCTTATAACGGGGATAGTTTTACCTAGTAAGGCTGGGGGCATTAATTTAACACAGAACCTAAAGCAACGTTTTTTCTAGCTTTTAGTTTTATTAACAATCTTCATTATTTAAAAACGGTCGATCTTTTCTTATGAAGATGGTTCAAAATGCATTCTTAACAGCGTTCAGATTAATGCTATTACCGTCGGAGACAAGAGCTAGTAGAGGCGCTGAAGATTTGCTCTCTTGGTAAATTTCTTTCAAATGGTGTTTCAAAAGATTAATGCGGTATGATATGCCCCATGTCATTTTCCACATTAGTTAGAATGTTAACTTTGGAATAATGGCGGACAAAAGCAAAGTAGGATTCTTTGAGCAATACATTCTTCCAATCATATGCAAGCTGTACTATTGGCAAGCGGAATTGGAAAACGAACTCTTTGATAAGCAGACCAAGATTGGAATATCAAGGCCTGGTTTTGAATTGCCTTCACTCTTTTTCAATTTTCATTTTCAGAATTCATCTTAAGTATTTATATTATAAAAATCTTTATCACATCTCGAAAATAAATATTCGTTCAAACATCCGCAGGGCCAAGCGCGGATGCGGATCTTTAATAATGTGCGGATGCGGATTTACATGCATCACTAATATATATAGTATATACGTATATATATATATATATATATATATATATATATTATATATATTATATATATAATATATATATAATATATATATATATATATTATATATATATATAATAGTTATATATATATATATATCTATATAATATAGATATATCGTATATATATATATATCATATATATAGTATATATATACTATCATTAGTATATTCTAACTATAAACTAATATAATATAATATATATATATATATATATAATATATTATATATAATAATATATAATATATATTATATATTATATATATATATATATATAGATAGATAGATAGATAGATAGATAGA
>JABUQX010081298.1:15000-17500 GCA_015478945.1 Trachelipus rathkii | reverse complement strand
TATTTCCACAATGAGATGCTTACATTGCATTGTGGAATTTCTCTTCTAAAACTATTAGAGATTAGCACCTATCTTCATTGAAAGGGAGTCTCGAGTGAAATACTTGATAGATGAATGAATGAATGAATGAATATTTATGAATTAGATGGATAATATTTATTGAAGGAGCAAGCGAAGATTAGAAAGTTTCCCTTAACAAAAGAGAAGAAATTGTCTACTATCTTAAATGTTTTCATGCTTTTCTAGCGAGGATAAATATTCACATAAAATAAATAAATTGCCCTTCATTTTATTGCAACTTTCTATTATCAATAGGAAAAGTAAACGATGGCTTTGTGACACTATATCCATTAATAAAGCATTGTTCATAGTTTTCATTTCAGAATAATAACTTTATTTGGAAAGCTATTTTTAGAAGACTTTTTAATAGTGTTTTATACTAACTGTTCAATTACTTTTTTACACGTTCAAAACTGAAAATAGAGGCCTATTATTAATTATTTTGACAAATTTTTCCTACTTGTTTTCCTTCTATATTGTTTACTTATAAATTGATTTTAATGCGGCGAACTGTTCAATAGGATGTAAAAAAAAAGGCAAAAGATAATTTTAACAGTCGTTTACTAATCTTCGACAATGTTTAAAATATTTACAGATTGTACCAAACGTAATTTAAATTTACAATACCAAACTTATAGGTTGGATTTGCAGATTTTGATATGCCCATGGGCCGAGAACGGGACTAAGAGTGCTACCGCCTCCCCCCCTCCCACGCAAAAAATGTGATGCTGGAACCCCTTCGACCCTTTAGTAGATATCCCTACTATCATCTAAATACCGTTATATACTTCCTTTAATTTTCTTGACGTTCTTATGTATATACGAACCAATGTATGATGCAGTTTACAAAAGACCAATCAAATACAATCTTATTCAAAGCGGACACTTACTTTTGACTAAACGTAATAAAATGACTTACCTGTAAGAGAATCACATTTACAAGTTTAAATTGACTTACTGTAGGTGAGTGCCCTTCTTCTGTGTGTTTCAAACCAAAAAATTGAGATGCAAAATAATAAACAGGCTCTTTCACTTCATAGGTTTAAGATAACTTTGCCATTCTTCACGAGGTTCGTATCACTTTCTCACGCTCGTCAAGCCAAAGACACTTTGCATGGCAGGGAGAGAGTAAGACTTTATTACCATACTTAAATATAATTAAATATTACTATAATAATATATAATATTATATAATATATAAATATTAATATTAATATATATATTATAATATAATTATATATATATATATATATATATATATTAAAATTATACACTATATATATATATCATATAAATATTATATCTAATATATATAAATTATATAGTATATATATATTATATATATATATAATAAATATATTATATACTAGTCTTGATTTGCGTCCTGAAAGGGTACGGCGTTAATGCCGAAACGTTACTCAGCAGTCCCCCCTTCTAATCCCTCTTTCTTTAACTTAACAGTGAAGTTTTTATTTTTCCTTTTAACACTCCTTGTGGTATATATATATATATATATTAATATATAAATAATATAATACTATATATATATGATATATATATTATACATAATAATGTAATATAATATATATATATTAATTAGTTAAAATTACTTAACCAATATATCCACTGTTAAATGGAAATGTAAGTGTCTTAGAGAAACAAAACTATAATTGTAGATGTTATGAATACACTAAATTTTATTTTGACTTTGTTATTACATTATGTCAATTTTGAACCAAGATAAAAACAGGAGAGCTTAAAAAAAAAAAAAAATGTGAAAATGAAAAAAATGAAAGGGAATCTGAAAAGAGTTTGCTATTGTTTATATATGTAATAGATTAAAACTCTGACTTCCAAAATAAGTTCTAGAATCCAAACGTTTATAGAACATAAAACTACTCGGGCAATATCAACATGAGGGACACTTGGTCGACTCCTCTCGAACGAAATGAGAAACAGAAAAATGAAAAAAAAAATTTTTTCTATACATAAGGAAGATTGGAAATTTAAAACCACGTTGCCTAATTAATGTAATAAAAATTGTCTAAAATGAGAAAGCCGACTTTGTTTTCAAGACAATGAAGTTGATAAAGGTGAAAGGATACGAAATATTTCACGAAATTACACAAATTTAATGAGAATTAATAATATTAATATTATTAATAATTTATTATTATCTGATAAGAGGAAACCCAATATTATAAAATCTTCAATAAGTTTAATTAAAAAAATATTTATTTAACCTATTAATTGTTCACAAAAGAACTAACAAGGAAACGTTTACTAAAAATGTAAATTCAAGAAATAAAGAAGAAAGGTGTGAAGCAACTAAAAGGAAAATTATTTGCACACAAAATAAAAAAAAGAAATTTTGAAATAGGATAGAGAAGAAAACAGTAAAAGCGTAAAAATATAAATAAATAAAGAAAAATAATTGAAA
>JABUQX010081298.1:0-7500 GCA_015478945.1 Trachelipus rathkii | reverse complement strand
TGAATGAGGGATAATTATTAATTTCACTAGAATAGATAATAATTAATTCACTAGATTTATAGTAGATCACGTGAAGCAAAACGCAAGAGCGCCCGCAAGCGCGACCCGGTGCGGAACCGACGCATGAACCCGCCGGCGTAATATTACTACGCGGTCGCGAAAATATTTTCTTTATGATACGCCGTTGTATTTCAAAGTGGTAGGGCATACATCCTAGAGGTTGATATCTTTTGGACACCGTCCCATTCAGTATGTATAATATTAGTTTGTGTACTGTATCAAGGTATATTTACGAACCTTATAACATGTGTTCAAGCGCATTAGTTTATTTAAAGTCCTGGTATATCAGTGTTTATTACAAACCAAGGGAGATATTCTCGATGGTTGCCGAATGCATACAACAGCTGATATAGAAGAGGTATGAACTTACATACTTCGATGTAATTTTGAAGTATAATAATATGATACCAATACTGGAAATCCATAAAGAGAAATTACGGTTTGTACAATGAGGGGAAGTTTATTATGCATGTACACACATTGTGTATTTAATTAATTAATATAGTAATTATGTAATAATATTTTAGATTAAACAACTTTTTTTTTTCATAACTTATACATAGAGAAGATTAAAACCGTAAAGACATACCTTGAAAAGGGAGGGAATGGGATAACTTCTATACATTAACTCTACGTCGTATATAGGTGTAACTTTAAGGCATATAAAACTTGTTTTACATTCCTTAAAGTAATAAGATCTTAAAGGCATACCACAAAGAGGAACATGGCCTACGTCACAGCCGGAGTATTTGTTCTATTTCCTCAAGGAATTATAACTTTAGGATAAATAAAACAAACTGCTTTTCTACAAAACAAAATGTTCTTTTCAAAACTAAATGTTTTTCAAGAAACTTTACCAGTGAAATGGTATTTTCTATAAATAAAATTAAAAATGTTCAAGTAAGAAATAAAATGGACGGTTCATAATATAGGAAGCGGTATATTTGAAAATACAAAAATGATGTAATGAAAGTTTACAACGGCGTATCATAAAGAAAATATTTTCGCGACCGCGTAGTAATATTACGCCGGCGGGTTCATGCGTCGGTTCCGCACCGGGTCGCGCTTGCGGGCGCTCTTGCGTTTTGCTTCACGTGATCTACTATAAATCTAGTGAATTAATTATTATCTATTCTAGTGAAATTAATAATTATTCCTCAATGTAAGTATTTATTATAAATATGATATACACTTAGTAAAAATAAAACACTTTTAATACAAATCAGATAACTTGTGTGCACCGCTTAACAGCTTAAAATGACTATGATTTAAAATGAGTTTGTGGTTCTAAAAGATAATAAAACACACCTGCTCAAATACAAGTTAAAAGAACAAAAGTTAATTTTCAAAAGACGATAAAATAATTTCGACCAATCACATACGAGGTCATATAGAGATAAAGATTACTCCGACCAATCACAAGTAAGGAAAACATTTCCTTTTCACTGTTTAAAGGATCTTACCGATCCAGCATGTTTCAGTTTAAATATATATAAAAATAATAATAATAATAACAATGATTCTTGTTTTCTATACTGGAATTACCTTTTGACCTGGGTATTAGGCTTAAATCAGCATGGGATACAAAAAGGTTTATCCTAAATTTAGGCCAAATTTAGGCCTAACGTAGTTATTGCACCCCATTTTACAGAAAAAGGTCAGTTTGAAATATATTTTGGACCTGGAATTAGGCCTAAATCGCCCCCGGGCTACAAAAAAGGGTTATCCTAAATTTAGGCCTAAAGTAGTTATTCAACACATTTACAGAGAGAAGTCAGTTTCGTATCTGTAAGGAGTGCGGGTTTTTTGTGGTTTCTCGTGATGGATTGTCAATGTACATAGATAATAATTAATAATAATAATAGCTAATAATAATAAATAATAATGAATAATAATAATAATAATAATAATAATAATAATAATAATAATAATAATAATAATAAAGAAAATCCGAATTATTAAAAAACTTTGAAATATTTTAGTTAACATCGAGCGAATAATATAAATGTAAGTGAATAATTGTTATTTTTAAATAAGAACTTAGAAAGATTTTAATAAAATACATGTTATGTTAGCAGAGAAGAACTTATTTTGTTATTTTTATACTTATTACATGGCTAAAGATGATGTAAAGCAGTAAGTCAATAGAACAAAACGTGGCATAGCTTGGTGTAGAGGGGTGTTAGGGGCTGACCTTACTGATTTATTGCTTTAAGGTACGTAAAATATGTTTTTAATAAAATTTCATAAAATTTTAGTAAAAGTTATTTTAAAACTTGATAGTTATAAAATTTATAAACAAAAAGTATTAACAGTTAATAATAAATTCTTTGTTCAAAGATAATGATTGATTTATTATAGAAGTTTTAAGAAACTTTGAAATAATTTTAGTTATATTTGAATGAGTAATATAAATGTACGTGTTTAATTAAAACATAAAATGTTTTAATAAATTATACGTTATATGTGTAAGTGAGTGTGCGTGTGTGTGGGTGTGTGTGTGTGTGTGTAAGTAAATCTGTGTGTGAGTGTAAGTAAATCTGTGTGTGTAAGTAAATCTGTGTGTGTAAGTAAATCTGTGTGTGTAAGTAAATCTGTGTGTGAGTGTAAGTAAATCTGTGTGTGTAAGTAAATCTGTGTGTGAGTGTAAGTAAATCTGTGTGTGAGTGTAAGTAAATCTGTGTGTGTAAGTAAATCTGTGTGTGAGTGTGTGTGTGTGTGTAAGTGTAAATGTAAGTGTCTATGGGTAAATGTAAGTGTCATAGTGAATGTGTGTATAAGTGTCATAGTGAATGTGTGTATAAGTGTAAGTGTGTGTGTGTGTGTGTGTGTGTGTGTGTGTGTGTGTGTGTGACCGCGTGTGTATAAGTGTAAATGTAAGTGTCTATGGGTAAATGTAAGTGTCATAGTGAATGTGTGTATAAGTGTCATAGTGAATGTATGTGTTCTAAATAATAATAACAATAGGCATGAAGTAAATAACACTAAGTAAAAAAAAAAAAATAAAAAATAAAATAATAAAAATAATAAAAATAATAATAAAAATAAATAAAAATAATAATAAAATAAATAAAAAGTATTAAAACAAAATAAAAAACATAATGTTAATAAATATATGAGTTAAAGCAGTAAAACATATGAGTTAAAGCAGTAAAACATATGAGTTAAGAGTAAAAACATGAGTTAAAAGCAGGTAAAACATGGAGTTAAAACAGTAAAAACATATGAGTTAAAGCAGTAAAACATGGTTGAGTTAAAGCAGTAAAACATGAGTTTAAAGCCAGTTAAAGCAGGTAAAAACAAAAGTCATACTAATCCCCCCTTGGTGTTAGGTCCCACCTCTATTGATTTACTGATTTACTGCTTTTAAGGTATATAATGTTAATAAAATATATGAGTTAAAAACCAGTAAAACATATGAGTTAAAGCAGTAAAACATGAGTTAAAGCAGGAAAACATATAAAACAAAAGCATACTAATCCCCCTTGGTGCTATGTAACACCTCTATTGATTACTGATTTACTGCTTAAGGTATGTAATGTTAATAAATATATGAGTTAAAGCAGTAAAAACATGAGTTAAAGCAGTAAAAACATGAGTTAAAGCAGTTAAACAGGCAGTAAAGCAGTAAAAACAAAAGCATACTAACCCCTTAGGTGTGAAACACCTCTATTGATTTACTGATTTAACTGCTTTAAGGTATGTAATCTTTAATAAATATGGAGTTTAAAGCAGTAAAACATTATTGAGTTAAAGCAGTAAAACATGAGTTAAAGCAGTTAAAGCAGTAAAAAAAGCACGCTAATCCCTTAGGTGTTAGTATGCTTTTGTATTGATCTACTGATTTACTGCTTTAAGGTATGTAATGTTAATGTTTTTAATAAAATTTCGTACAATTGTAGTAAATTAAAATGATTATATATCAGACACTCTGGATTTTTTTCTTCCTTTCTCATTCCTCATTCTTTTTCATTATTTATATTGGTATAACTTCTTAAATAGATTTCTAATTTTTAATGTTATTGGTCAGCTTTTCCTGGTTTTAGAGTGTAACTACATGGCCTCAGTACTCGACTCATCAATTGTGAATTAGTCGCTGATGGAGCTTTACCCCCAAACGCTCCTCTGGATACCGTTCCCTGATACATGACTCATTTTTATTTTTTAAGTAAAAAGGTTTGTATATTATATATAATAATATATATATATATATATATATATATATATATATATATATATATTATATATATATATATATATATTATATATTATATATATATATATATATAATATATATATTATATATATATATATATTGTGTTGTGTGTTGTGTGTGTGTTGTGTGTGTGTTGTGGGTGGTGTAGGTGTAGTGTGAGCGACGCTGGTATATGATCAAGGAATGGGTGTATTGTCTAGGGTATGTGGTTTGTGTGTGTAGGCATAGGTGTGAGCGTAAGTGCCTATGGGTAGGTGTATGTGTTATAAAAGCCTAGCGTATGTTGTGTGTGTATAAATAGCCTAGCGGAGTGTGCGTGTGTGCATAAGTGTCATAGTGTGTGTAGACGTGTGGTAGGTGTGAGCTGGGTGGATGTATGTAATCCTATGGCAGGGTCGGTAAGGTGGGTGTGTGTATTAGGGCGGATGTATGTGTCTTAGGCATGTTGTGTGTAGGTGCAGATGTGAGTGTAAGTGTCTATGGGTGGGTGTATGTGTGTGTGTATAAGTAGCCTAGCGGGTGTGTGTGTGTGTGTATATAAGTAGCGTAACGGGTGTGTGTGTGTATGTGTGAGTGTGTAAGTATGTTTATATGTATGAGTGTGTGTATGGATGATAGCGATTTTACTCTCTCTCTCGTTGTATATATATATATATATATATATATATATATATATATATATATATATATATATAATATATATATATATATATAATTATATATATATATATATATAAATATATAATATATATATTATATATATATATATATATATATATATATAATATATATATATATATATATATATATATATATATATATATATATATATATATATATATATAAAATGCAAAATCGAGATGCGCTTTTTCTAAACTTTTAATATGGAAATAGCTAATTCCAAATTTATGCTATGTATAAGATCTTTTATATATAAGTAACAATTGTTCAGGTATAAATGGGCATTCAGACGGAGCCCAATCTGTTAAGTCCTATACACTTCCTTAAGAGGCTACGGGTCGAGTTCCAGTTCGGTTAGTGACTGGTATAGGTCGCTTTTTTAAATTCCCGCAATTTAATGTTATTCCTTGCGGATGGGATGATTCGCATCAGAAGATAGAAGATGTTATGCGCAAGCGCATGTGCATATACATGTATGCGCAAACGTCTGTGCATATACAATGGCTAAGTAGTATAAAATGACATGTGGTGACCCATTCCTTAAGAGGGCAACCAATCGGGTTCAGAAGATACCTGTGAAAAATTCCAGAAAAAATACAAAGAAAAAAAATAAAAAAAAATATATATATATATATATATATATATATATATATATATATATATATATATATATATATATATATATATATATATATATATATATATATATATATATATATATATATAGTGAAAAGCAAATTTGAAAATAGATTCAATGAAAACTATGGTATAGGGGATTGGGAAGACCTCCTTGGAGAGCACAGACAGATAAAGCAGTCACGGTGAGTGGAACGGGTATAGAGATACGGTGAATGAAACGGGGTAGGAGGGATGGACTGGGATGATGAGGGTGTGTGTGTATAAGGGTGAGTGTATGTGTCTATGGATGCATTCGTGGATATTAAAATACATTCATGAGTTATAGAAAAACGAGGATGCGAAACAGCGAAAAAAAAAACTATCCGGCGTGGTGCAGTGTGGTGCGGAGCGGTTCGGTGCGGTTCGGCGGGGCCTTGCGGTTAAGCGAAAACGCGTTGGTGAACTCCGAAACGCCCCTCCCCCTTAAGCCTTAAGGGGGGAGGGGGAAATCCGCGAAAAATAAATAAATAAAATAAAAAAAATAATAAAAAAAAATAAAAAATAAAAAATAAAAACAAAAAAAAAGCACTAAAAAACACCCATGAAAGTACGTGAGTATTAAAAAAATATATATACACCTGATTCAGCGATTGTGCTCATCGCTGATTAAAAACAACTAAACACGGAATTTCTACTAGTATTTGGAGCTGATTTCATATTAATTTGATGGCTGAATTCAAATATGGCATTAGTTTTTGCCTAGCAGCTCATATTTCTAATATATAACACTTTAGTGATATAGATGTAACACTATTTTAGGTTAAATCCATGGATCAAATAAAAACAACCAAACAATTAATTTCTATTAGTATTTGGAGCTGATTTCATAAGAATTTGATGCACTGAATTCAAATATGGCATTAGTTTTTGTCTAGCAGCTCACATTTCTAGGATATAACACTTTATGTTGATATAGATATAACACTATTTTAGGTTAAATCCATGGATCAAATAAAAACAACTAAACAAGGAGTTAGAACTGCACATTTCGTGTAAAAATCCACATTAAAAAAACACATATAAATTTTTTTTTTTTGTTGACCTGTGTTATAATTAAATATTTCTAGGTTGAATTTTTCTAATAATAATGTATTACATAATCTAATATTCCAAGTTTAATATTATTGTTATATTATTATATTATTATTATTATTTTTATTTTTACTTTATTATTATATTATTATTATTCTTATTTTTATTTTATTATTATTATTATTATTTTATTATTAATTATTAATATTATTATTTTAGTAGTAGTAGTGTAGTAGTAGTAGTATAGTGGTAGATTATGGTCCAAGTAGTGGTATGTGGTATAGTACTTTACGGATATACTATGTTCACGGAAAGCAACTCTGATGTTTCACTCTCAAACATAATTCCAGTAGCCTCTGAATATATCTATCCGGACATATTGAAACATCAAAAGACACCTGAACTGAGCCACTTCTCTCTTCTCCACCACAACATCAGAAGCCTTAAACAACATCACAATACTTTTCTGGACTATCTAAGTTACCAAAATATCATAATTGACTGCATAGTACTAACCGAAACATTTCTGAATGAACATAACAACGGGTTATATCCGATCCCTGGATATGCTGAAACACATGCATTTCGATCTAACAAACGGGGTGGAGGAGTTTCACTTTACTTAAAAAATGGCATCTATACATCCCATGAAGTAATAATTTCAATTGTCAACTCAAACATAGAGGCCCTAGCAACTAGCGTAAAAATAAAATCGAATAAAATAATTGTAATGGGAGTCTATAGACCCCCAAATTCATCTAAAACAGAGTTCATAAATGCACTTAAGGACATTATCAAAACACACTTTCTTAACTCTAAAGTAATAATTGCGG
>JABUQX010081297.1:0-27500 GCA_015478945.1 Trachelipus rathkii | reverse complement strand
AGTTCCAGTATGTAGACGCTCGATATATATCAAGATAAAACAACTAAAGTAAAGTAAATAGATACAATACATAAAAAATAAAAATTATGAAATTAAAATAAAATAAAATAAATTTATATATATATAAAATAATATAAATAGATAAGTAAATATAGTTGGTACATATGGAACAAAAATAAAAGAGACTTTCGTTGCAATGGACGCATTGAGGAAATAAAATAAATTGAAGAAAAAAATGATACGAATTTAAATCAATTTAAATATAAATGAAATAAAGAAATAAAATGAGATGAGTGAAAGTACTAAATACTAAGTATAAGATAAATTGAACTAGCCTAAATACTAAATAAAATAAATTGAAATAAATATGAAAATAAATGATGGAAATGTACTAATTACAATCTGTTCATACATATAAAATGAAGAATTTGAGACCATGAAATAAAATAAAAAATTGAAAAAATTTGATCAAAATATAAATTAAACCCAAAGTAAAATGAAAATAAAATGAGTGAAAATTCTAAATACAGCTATTCCCATACATAGGATGTAGCCATGCAAACATATTTTGAATACAATAGTAACTTTTGGAATATATGAGAATAAAGAAAAGAAAAAGAAAAGAGAAAAGGAATAAAATTATACAAACATAAAATATAGGAAAATCTAAAATAAAGTATAGGTTTCTTGAAATAAATATTTGACTGGCCTTTGTGACTAGGAATGTTCATTTAAAATGTGTGCTAGATTGTAAGAATTTGAATGGACACAGAATAATTATCCACTTTTATAATAATAATAATGAGCAACGTCACTATGCTCGGCCTGAACGCACTGCCACCTTTTATTATTGCACTTTTTACGCTTATAAGATTTATTATGTATATTATTATGCATTACTATCACTATGCTTATATTTATTATTATTATTGATTAAAGCCTTTCTTGCCTATATTACCTTATGGCTCTAAATCAACTAACGCCTTTAATTCTTTAAATTCTTTATTACACTTTTTACATTTAAACCTGTTATTTTTTTTTATTTTTTTTATTTTTTTTTTTTTTTTTTTTTTTTTTTTTTTTTTTTTTTTTATCATTTTAACTTTTCTTACCACTTTTTTAGTATTTATTATTAATTATTATTATTAATTATTATTATTATTATTATTATTATTCACTATTATTATTATTAGCACCTTCTCTATATTACCAGTGGTCTGCAAGTTTTCATATTATTAGCTCCCATCATTATCCTCCCTGTTTTTATTGTCATTTGTTGTAGACATCCTTTTTTCTCTTCTTCCCACATCTTCCCCAAGATGTATTTAACTTCTTCTATGTTGTGTGAGGTTTAAATAGCCACCTTCCTACAATTCTCATTTGAGGTTTCTGCATGATGGTCTTCTAGTTCAATGAGCATTTCTAAGATCTTCTATATTCTGGGAGAGTAGCAAATGAAGTGTAGTCAAGTCTTATTCACTCCACATATGGTCAACAGTGATTTCTCCATTTGTGAACCTGTTTCTTCCATTTTAGGTTTAATGTATTGGATCTGGCGCCTAAAAAGTATCACTGATGTTAGAAAGGAGTTGTCACGTAGTCACGCTTTCTACATTAAATTTCGTTTTCCATCTGCGGTACCTTGTAAGATCTATCTTTGCTCCCTACTATCTTCTTTCCATTGACGTAGATCCCACACTTTTACTTTTTCAGCGATTTTCTTTTTTGTCTAGCCTTTCTAGTGCTACTATGTCAATCATAACTTTGTCCATGTGCCAAGGTGCCAGTCTCCCACCTATTTTTCTCCTTCTGCTTTCAATTGAGTTAAGTATTGCTATGAAGAAACTGTCTTTCCATCTATACTTGAATTTCATATTTTAATTTGTAGTATTATTTCTTCCTGCATTGAATGAACTCCATTTCTCCTCTCAGAGTTGCAGTTGGGGTGTACCTATTCCCTCCTAGTATTTTCCGGTATACTGTATTTTCAATTGTTTGCAGTGATATAGGACTTGTTTGGTGAAGCAAACATTCTATTGTCCGTTAACCAATTCTGGGAGAGCCACGCATTTTTTCCAGTATGTTTTCCCTATGAGCAGCGTTGTGCAGCTCTTCTCATGATTTGCACCTGTTTTTGAATTAGTATATAAAAATATTATGTGGGCCCCCCTTCCTTCCCCCCAAAAATGCCGTTTCCCCCCCCGGTTTAGGGCTATCGCGTATGTTCAGGTTATGATAAGATTTGTTTAATTCTACATAGATTTCTCTGTGTAAATACCTAACAAAACTTATCATAACCTGACTTAGAGGCCTGAAATGAGACTATGACCTGGAGTCGATCAAATAATTGAAGAGAGTCTATGGGATTTTTCACAACTTTGAGAGCTGTAACTTTTTCCTAAAGAGAGCGACAATTTTCGTTTACAACTAATTCTTCATTATTATTTTTTGAGAGTAATATTTCCTGTGATTTTCATAAGAAATCTGGGGGGTGACCACCCTCTGGGTAACGAATTGCAAAAAATTATTTTCGCAGTCTCTTTGGATAAAAACAAGTTAAGACTCGCAAAGTTGTGGAATATTCCCAAATAAGGTTTTCTTAACTAGAAAATGTCGGAATTTCATTTTATGCATTTACGATTTTTATTGAATTTAGCCAATGTTATATTATATAAATTATATATATATATATATATAACTATATATATATATATAATATTATATATATTAATAATATATATATATATAAATATTATATTTATATAATAGTATATATATATATAGTATATATATAAGGTAATGTATAGCACAATGACACATACATTTCTGAATAACAATTTTCTACAGTCTAGAAAAATCAATAGTATCAATATGTATATAGTAATAATAATAATGTATAATAGTAATAATAATATATAATAATAATAATATATACATTAATATATATAATATAATATATATATAATAGAATACGTAAAGATTGATTCTATATAAATATTATATACATATTGATTTTGGGACAATTTTTTCAGAAAATAATGTGGAGTAATGTGCTATACCTTTACCATATATAATATATATAATATATATATATATATATATATATATATATCTATATATATATATTATATATATATTATATATTATATATAGTATATATAAAATAAAACTTTCATCGATGATACACAGTGGGGTCTATCCCAATGTTGTGAAGCCTATGGTTAGTATTTTTTACTGCAATGGAGTTCACATTCAGTGGGTGTGAAAGATCTTTCCTTTCAACTTTGAGTATGTTCTACTTAACTATTTTTTCTGTGATTGTTACACATCTTACTCCTATCTGTGGGGACTTGTAGGGAATATATATATAATATTAGTATATATATATATATATATATATATATTATTATATATATAATATATATTATATATTATATATATATATAAATATATATATATATATATATCAGAAAATGACCCGACTACTGATACTCTATTTTTTTTAGATAACCATACCACTACTTGAATTAATATAATAAATACACAGTAATAAGGTAGAATAATTGTGTATTGCTTCACAACTCAGGATTGCATTCCTGTACAACCAATATTAGTCATTTATTTCATAATTTGATTATTCCAGTATATTTTATTTTTATTAAATTAAAATGTATCTTAAAGGAATAATAAATGCAATATAATATTAAAAACTTTTTTAATATTTGTCTTATTCAAAAAATATTCCATTTCCATTTCCAGTAGTAAGTATTAACAAAGCTTAGCTACTTGCTTTATGTTTTAACATGATTATAATTACAAGAAGATTCTTAACTAGTTACAATATAAAGAATAATATATAAATGAAAGAAGAGACGCTCAATTATCAGCTGAAAAGACTAAATAAAACAAACGTTATTATTCAAACATGACATAATAATAATATACTCCTTTAAGATAAAGATTGATATTATTCAATACTCAAATTCTCAAATTGTGATATAAGAACATTAGGCTTTCACTAGTATCTGGAGAAAGCCTGTTTCTTTTTGGGGTGTTTAAATTCCCACCTACACTAAAATACGCCCTCCGGGTGACGTGAGTAGGGTGGGGCTGAATAAGATATGCCTTTGAAAATAACACTGAGTAATGGAAAACTTTTCGCGCCATTTTTTCCATGCTACACATGAAGGATTCGCTTCTGTAGGCAGCATCTCCCATGTTTTCGTAGAGCTCATCCTCTTTCACAGATTGCAATTTGAATTATCTTTGCTCCTTGATGACTGTCTCTTCAGTTTTTTCGATGAGGTTCCTTGGTGTGATTCCTTTGAAGGTGAATTTGAATTTGATGTAAAAGATATAAAACGTTTATTAGATCATATTGACCCAAGTAAAGCTGCAGGCCCTGATGGTATATATGGAGAATTCTGAAAGAGGGTAGTACCAGCATTGCAAAGGCACTGTATTGAATTTTAAGCGATCTACTAGCATTAGTGAGGTATCAAGCTGACTGAAAATGGCATACTGTGTGCCTATTTAATAAGAAAGGTAGTAAGAGATTCTGGGAAATTATAGGCCAGTTAGCTTAACATCTCTGGTTGTAAAGGTGTTCTGGAAAATTACTGAAAGGTCATATAGAGAAATATTTTAGGAAGATAACAAGTATTGTATGACTGCCCAGCACGGTTTCAGAAAGGGTAAGGTCATGGTCAGACAAACCTTTTTAGAATTTATGGAATACATTACTGACTGTATCGACCGAGGAGATCGGTGATATTGTATATTTAGACTTTAGTAAAACTTTTGATAAGGTCCCCACATAAGCTGATGAAAAAAAAAAAAGGGTTTAAAAATTTTGGGGGGGGGTTTTTGGGGGGTTTTTTAAAAAAAAAACAAAATAAAACAGGGGTTTTGGGGAGTTTGGGGGGGTTTTTACAAACGGGGGGGTTTGGATTAAGAGTGGTTGCGAAATAGAAAACAGTGTGTTCAACTAAATGGCAATAAATCATGGGAAATATGAAGAGTGGTGTCCACAGGGTTCAGTGCTGGGGGCGCACTATTGTTCCTCATATATTTAATATGATTTAGCCAGGGACTAAATGCAAGGTTTCTAAGCTTGCAGATGATACTAAAGTGGCCACCCAGTTAGGAATATGAAGAGCAATAATAGATACATAAATGATCTTGATAAACTTCTTGGGTGGGCCGATAAGTGGCCAAATGAATTTTAAAATAGTAAAAAGTGTAAGGTTTTCACCTAGTTACTTCAAATAAAAGTTTTAATTACGAAATGAATGGGGATTGTGGCTCGAGAGTCTGTGGCAAGAAAAGAATTTAGGTGTGATTATAAGCAGTAATTTGAAAGGTAAGCTAATCAGTGTTTGGAAGCTAGAAATAAAGCTAATAAGATGCTGGGCCTAATAAATCGCAATGTTGTTGTCCTTACAAGAGGGCCAAGTAAACTAAGTAAACTGTATAAATAGCTATGTTAGGGCCAGTATAGAAGTAATTGTGCACAAGTTTGGGCCCCTTTATTTAAAGAAAGACTTAAGATACTGCTGTCATTATGATACGTAGAGCAACAGGAATGATTTCTGGGTTTGAGGGTAAGAGCTTATGAGGAGAGGCTGAAGGAGTTAGAATGTTTTCTGTAGAAAGGCGATTTCTCAGAGGGGACATGAGACAACGGGTCACAAAATATTTACATCTATTGTATATACAGAGATCAATAAATTTTTCCTAGTAGAACATGGACAGGGTGCGCAGTGGCGCATTCAATAAGAATAATTAAGAAGCCGCATTAAAAGCATGCCATCTGATATAAGAAAGCTATGCATTCAGTAATAGGGTTGTTAAATTTGGAATAGTCTGCCAGAGGAGGTTGTTAGTGTGACTCATTGCAACATTTAAGAACTGTTAGTTTCGTTTTATGTTTATGGTTTGCGAATAATATAATATAGTTGAACGAAGGGTGGAGTGGGTTTTTAGTTGTGATATAGTTATAGTTAGATGGCATGTTTACCATAATTAGTTATTAAATTGGCATGTGATGGTTTGGGTAATCATATTTGAGTATATCATTTAGTTTGAATAAAACCAAATTGGTGAGTTTGTAGTTACAAACAAATTGACAAGCCTAGGGTGCTTTTGTGGATTTTGCATGAGCATGGTTTTGGGTAGTCGGGTTGACTGGACGTCTCGATAGGCCCATGGTGCTTTTACTGTCTCTTTATATCCTTATGTTTTCCTTAATGAAGAGATGTCAATGCAATCGGCCATGACTTATCAAGTCTAACATATTCAATATTCTCTTTCATCTTCCAGTAAGGTTTTTTGCTGAAAACCACCATATGTCACTATCAGTACGCGTTGCCAGGGGTTTTGCTGAAAGGCAGGCTTTCGCAGCTTCTGTGAATCTTTTTTTTTGTTTCACACGAGCAAGCTTCTCGGTTATGGCTATTTAATTGCATTCTAGAAGTGGTTCACCGTCAGAGATGCCATTTTTGTGGGGTTTCAGCTAGCTTAAGGAATTCTTTATTAGAAACTTTTATATATTGAAACTAGATTTATTATTGAACTATTAAGTTTCTCATAATAATTCACATAAAAAGTAATAAGTATCGGCCAAGCATCGGCCATATTAACCAATACTGATACCAAGAAAATTGGCTGATACTGGCTGATTACTGATACTATCGTTATATTATATATATATATATATTATATATATATATATATATTATATCTTATATATTATATATACTATATATAATATATATATATATATATTATATAGTATATATATATATATATATATATATATATATATATATATATATATATATATATATATTATATATTTATATATATATATATATATATATATATATATATATATATATTTAAAATCATTAATTAATTTTATTAGATTATAGGCCTATATAGATTTTGTTAATAATATAAATGATACAATTATATTACAAATATTATACACACATACTGTCCTGAACTTGCAAATATACTTGACATTCCCATATTCGTTACTACGATATCTTTCATTCTCTACCTGTATTACCAGCATTTGTCATTTTCTGGTTGGGTTGTCATTATTATGCCATTTCTTATACAAAAAATTTTTTGCATTGCACCATATAGTAAATATATACTGTATATATTGAATGTGAATACTGATACTTTTTCTGCTATTTTCCTTATCCATTTGTCTTAAAACTTCATTTTTCATGCACTAAAGTCCTTATTCGGTGACTATATTATTGCCAGCATTGTTTTTTTAATAATTTAATAAAATTTATATATTTTTACACTAATATCTTTCAAACATTCTCTACCAGTATTACCAGCATCTCCCATTTCTGGTTGGTTTGCCATTTATTGTGCCACTTATATAAGAAAATAATTTATCGTCATATCATAGAAGTATTTATCAATGTAAATACTGAACTTTTTCTGATATTTTCCCCATCTTTTCATCTTTAAACTATCTTGTCATGCAAATTAAAGACCTTACTCTATGACTATTATTACTGGTATTATTTTTTTAATAATTTGAAATTAAAATTTATTTATTTTGAATTTCCAAGTTTTTTTTTTTATGAATTAATAAGAATGAATTTCAAGTTTGAGTTAATTATAAAAATATTTCAGTTATAATCCAAATAATAATTAATTTTTTATCAACTGATTTATTTTCCAGCCATGTATTTTTAGTACTGTTTATAAAAAGAAAACTGCCCACTTTTTTAGTCTGCTGCTCTCTACTATTTCATATTGTAAATGAAACTTAACTTTAGCTATGAGAAGAATGAATGCCCGTTATCCAAATATTGCTTTAGTTGGGTTATTGTTTGTTATTGTTTTATTGGGCTATAAATGTTGGACTTTAACCTCTTTAGATGATGATTTACGTAAAGAAATAGAAAAATTACAAACAGAAGTTAAAATCAGGTAAGTGGTATATAAGCTTTTTAGTAAGTTTTTAATATATATATTATATATATATATATATATATATATATATAAATTATTATATATATATATATATATAGTATATATATATATATATATATATATTTTATTTAGGCAAATAAATAAATGGAGATTATTGTATTTTCCATTGTAAATATATTTACTAGTATTTATTCGTTAAAGCATTAGAAACAAAAAGACAGGAAGAAGCCATATGGGCCCATCGAGACTGCCCCAGTGAAGCCAATAGAACCAATCACCAACACAGTTCTGCAATATCCCAAAGCACCCTAGGGGTTTTGTCAATGACTTATATAAGTATATACACAAAGTCTACAACTAAAAGGAAAAAAACTATAGCTGAAAGTAATGCTAACCACAACTAAAAGCTTTATAACATTATAGTAAACATGCTAGTTGTGAACCTTAATAACTACTGTAACTAAAAACCTGCCAATTTGGCTTAGTCAAAATATACTATATATATATGATACCCAAACCATCCATATACCTATCCAATCCTTTCTTAAATGTTGCAATCAAGTCACACTCAACAACCTCCTGTGGCAAACCATTCCAAAATTTAACAACCCTATTACTGAATGAATGTTCGCTGTCTTAAATCAAGATGGCATGTTCCTTTCTTAATTTTCTTACTATGGCCCCTGGTCTCCCGTCCATGCTCTATCTACTATGAAAAATTTATTGTCTCTGTATTATCATTAGATGTAAATATTTGTAGCTTGTCAATCTTGTCCCCTCTGAGAATCGGTTTTCTACAGAAAAGATTCCTAATTTCTTCAGACTCTCCTCTCAGCTCTTACCCTCAAACCTAGAAATCAATCTTGTTGCTCTTTTGTTGCACCTCTCTAAGTCTTTTTTTAAATAAGGGGCCAAACTTGTGCACAATAACACTAATGACTGGCCTAACATATCTATTTACTCTATTACTTCCTTGCTCTTATAAACAACACTGCGGATTATTATTATGCACACCATCCTATTTAGCTTTTATCCTTGCTTCCAACACTGAATAAAGTCTACTTTCAATTACCGCTTATAATCACACTTAAATTTTTCTTGATCCACAGACCCAAGCCAATCCCCATTCATATCATAATTAAGCTTTTATTTTGAGTACCTAGGTGAAGAACTTACACTTTTTTACTATTAAAAATTCATTTGCCACTTATCTGCCCACCCACGAAGTTTTGTGAAGCACATTTGAATCTTTTATGTTCTTTTAAATCATAATACTTTTCTTCATTTCAAAACTTATAAATACACCTTTAAAAAATGTTATTTACTCCTCTCTATGTAAGGTCATATAAGTTCAGACATTCCTTTCACTCTATCTTTAATATTGCAACTCTCCCTTTTCCACATTCTTTTCAAAAAAAAGAAGTACTGTGATTTTTTAATTGGAATTGAAATCTTTAATACTAACTATATTTAGTGTTTTCCTCTTCATCTCTTGTGCAACGTTATTATGTCTCATTTGTATATTAAAATTTATCTTCAAATATATTAAGATTCAGCTTTCAATTCTTCTCGCACACAAGAATTAGTATCACAATGTTGTTTAAAAATGTATGTTCTTTGAATAGCCTCAAGTGTCAACTAATATATATTATTAATATATATATATATATATATATTAATACTCTATATATTAATATAATATAATAATATAATATATATATATATTATTATAGTTATATATACGGTATAATATATATATATATATATATATAATATATATATATATATATATAATATATATATAATTTATATATATATAATAAATATATATAATAATATATATATATTATATATATATATAAGTATATATATATATATATATATATATATATATATATTAATATATATATAAAATACTGGTATATTTTTATTCTAGTGGGATGATGGCATAGTGCAGTATGAGAACAGAAAAATCAACAGTTACATGGAAAATATTATGAACTGAGGAAAAAAAAAGAAGGCTTTAAACATGAAGTGGACAAACAGCAAGACATTAAGTTGAAAGAAGCAGAAAACTACTATAAAAGATTTGAACAAAATTTGAACAAATTAAAAAAACTGATCTCTAAAACAGACTGATTGAAACAGTTATGCTTTATATATTATATATATCATATATATATATCTATAGTATATTATGATACTATATATATATAACTATTATATATAATATATATAATATATATATATATATATATTATATATTTATATATATATATATATATATATATATATATATACAACCTGACCACCCTATCATGGGAGGGACCACCCCACATCCAGGTACCCCGCTGATGCCTCCTCCAGAGATCTTTTAGGAATAAAATGTTCCAGATTGTTCTAGGTTGAGGTAGATAGCCAGGAGAAGAAAAAAGTGAGATGTGTCCTCTGGGACCTGGTTACAGTTTTGACAGATGTTTGTGGTGGTTTGGTTGAGTTTGAATCTGTGTTTGTATTGTAAGTTAGGGTGGTGACTGCATCTTAACTTGGCCAAGGATGACTGACTGGTTCTTGGTAGCGAGTTGAATTCTGGTGCTATTTCTGGTGGATGTTTGCTTAGAATGTTGTTGGTGGTCTTCGTCTAAAGTAGTTTTGTTAGTGTTGCGTGAATTTGTTTGGTGCGTTATATTGTTTTGTAGAGGTGGAATGTTATTCAGAATTTGTTTGTAATATAGAGCTGGTGAAGAAGGAGGTTGTATGAGTCTGCGGTGATGGGTTTACGAGAGGGCAATGTGACATGGGTGTTGGGGTGTTTGGGTTTTGGTAAAGAATTGTGTGCCTATCATATCCAGGTGAGTGTCTATGGATAGTATTTTGGTTTCTTTGTGTAGGTGTTGTTGTCGTGTTGTTGATGTGCTCCCTGTTATGATTCTTAATGCTTTGTTTTGTGTTGCTTGGAGTTTCTTTGTTTTTATTTTGAGAAGATTAGTTGAATGTGTAAAAGGAGAAGTTTGAAAGTACATGTCAATAAGAGTAAAGTGATCATGGTGGGTGATTAGATCCCACATTGTGAAATAATGTTGGATGGTGAGCAGTTCTAATAAGTATCTTTTTAAGAGGTTATATGTAGAATGAAAAGTGAACAAATGTTGGAGAGTTTAGTAGAAAAGCTAAGAATGGTAGGAAGGTGGTTAGTGCAATTAAATCCTTGGTGAATGTAAAGGGACTAAGTCTTCAGTGCGCTATGGTTCTGCATGAAGGTATGTTGTTACCAATGTAATGTATATTAGTGAAACTACAGTGTGGAATAAGAAGTTTAGATAGATAATCTTAGGGGCGTGTTAGGTGTGAGAAGAATTGATAAAAGGAAGAATAAACGTGTTAGGGAGTTGTGTGGTGTGAAGAAAGGTGTAATGAAAGAATAAACTAGAGTGTTTTAATGTGGTTTGGTCATATAAAAAGACTGGATGATAGTCTATTGGTTTATCGAATGTATAGCGGTGAGTGTGTTATGAATCGACTGGCTGGGAGACAGAAGATAAAGTGTATTGAGGTAGTAAAAGAATGTTTGAAGGTAAGTAATGTGAGTTTGATAGAGGGAAGATGAAAGGTACATAATAGGAGTGGTGGTGGTATGGATGTGGGGCCTGACCCAAGGGATGAATCCTACATTGACGAGTTATCACAGTAAGGGTTTGTTTCAGTCTTGTGAAGCCCTAGATTCGATTTTTTCTGAATGGGACAAGCTCCCAATTAAGGGTATGGAGGGGATGGTAGTAGGGGGGAGGGGTCTTTTCGACACATCGTGCACTTCAATTTAAATATCCAATTTCCATGCATGTTACACACTACCTCACATCTAGTGGAAGAGATGGGAGAATAAAGAAATTATATTATATATATATATATATATATATATATATTATTACGTATATATTATATATATATATATAATTTATTATATATATATATATCTTATATATAATATATATATAATATATATTATTATAATATTAATATATTATAAAATGATTTGATTCATCCAGATCAGATAAAGATAGCAAAATAGTCATAATTCACCGTATAGTATATATAAAAAAATGAATGCAGAAGATGCCTTGTCTGAAAAAGGATTCTCTTATCAGTAATTTATAAAGCCTTAAATTAATCTAAGATTGATTTTATATATATATATATATATATATATACTATCATACTATATATTATTATTAATATTTATATAATATATATATATATAAATAATATTATATATATATATATATATATATATATATATTATATATATAATAATATATTTATATATATATATAATAATATATAATATATCCTATAGGGAGGTATATATATGATATATATACTATATATATATATAATATATATATAATATATATATATATATATATATATATATAGTATATATTATAGTATATAGAAAAACTAAATGATTAACTAAACAAACTATAACTAATTCTAGTATGAAAAAGATTAAAATACCTTATTGATCACTGAAGAATTAATTATTAAAGTCAGATTACGAAAATAAGTTATTTTAAAGTGTAGCTGCAAATAAACCCTATATATAATATATATATATATATCATATAATAAAATATATATATATATATATAATAAATATATATAAAATTATATATTAATATATATATATATTATATATATAATAATATATATAATTTTCTTTCTTTCTCACCTTCTCTTTCCCCATATTGGGGGTAAGGTGCTTGTACAAGATCCGGAAAAGAAAGCAGTCGGAGAACAGAACACGTCGAAAAGAAAGCCCAGCCTTACCGCCCCTCTTACCATTAATTAGTGAGAAGCTCTCACAAGACTAGAAACCACCCTTATAGAGCATCATAGGGACCGCGAACGGAACCCTCACTATGGTAAATCGTCATTTGTAAAAGGGTTTCATCCCCTGCCCAGTGGGCCACAACGCATGCCTCGCCCATACAAAACCGCCGCATTCTCTCCTATCATGCACCTATTCTCGCCTCTGCAAACTCACATTCTCTCCATCAACATTGTTCAACCGACTCATCACTTTCTCTTCGGTCTCGGCCAGCCGGTCGGTTCCCAACACACCTGCCACCACTATCATCCGCTTAACCAACCGACTTTCTTCATCCTTTACCACATGACAAACAATATCATACAATGTACTGCCATTTATTCTCTCATTTACCCCTTTCTTTCACACCACCACACTCTCTAATACGTTAACATTCTCACTTTATTCAATCTTATCACACCTAGCATTTGCCTAAGATTGTCCTCTGAACACATTGAACTTTAGATCTATACTTCTTTCCAGACTATAGTCTCACTACCACACAAAACAGCAGGTAACAACATACCCTCCATGTAAGACTGCTATTGCGCACTCAAGACTTCAGTCCTTTGACATCTCAACCAACGATTTTTTAATTGCACCAGCTCACCACTTCCTGCCTTCACGAAACTTTTCGCTACTACACTCTGCATCAATCGGTGCCCTTCTCATCCAACACATACGCTAAATGAGTGTTAAACTCAGACATCTTGCTCCTAGCTGCTGCATCATTCTAACATTAACTTCACACTGAGGACTGTTCCTCACTCACAACCATATACTTACTCTTATCTACGTTTACTTTTCAACCCCTCCTTTTACATACTCTGCCAAATGTCCCACCACTCCTCTCAACTCTCGTTCACAGACTTCGCCACAGCAGAACAAATCTATCTGCATACAATAGGTAGGCACCTGCCACTCCTCTCCATTCTCCATCATTCTAACACCATTTCCTGCATCCCACCTCGAATCTTGTCAATACCCCCACTCCATATACACATTGAAATAACAAGAAGACATAACACATCCCCTCTTTCTCACTCCGCTATTAATCCTAAACGAATCAATCACATTGACACCATTTTATTCTTACACACGCTTCACTATCGTCATACATACTTTTGATTCCCATTCAGAAGTCTACCACTCAACACCATATATCACTAATACTGCCATATGCTTCAATTTGTTAAAAAAATTATACACCACTGTTGTAAATCCAATAAAATCCTAAATTATAATTTATTCTCTTCTCCCTCATTTTCCTCATCATTTGTTTCAATGTAAAGATTGATCCACACAAATTCTCTACCACTCCTAAACGCACCTTGTTCTTCACCAATCAGTCCTCAGTCAGTCGACGCACTCTTTCGACCAAACTACCAGCATATAACTTCCTTACAACACTCATAAACTTATCCCCTATAATTTCTACCATTCCCCTTTTCTCCCTTACCCTTATACAAGGTACTATTACGCTCTCCAATCCTTTGGAACTATACCCTCCATAAACGACTTGTTACATTACATGCAACTTCCAAATCATCAATCACCATCCGCCTCCGTTCTTGATCATTCACCAGTAATTTCTTCTATACTGAGAATTTACCATTCTTCTCAACTTCTCACCCTACCCCCACCATTACCTCCTCCTTACTAAATAACCTCATCCCCAAAATACTATTCCTTCTTTGCACCATCAAACCCACAACACATTCACTAACACCTCATCATTATTGTTAATATTGTGCAGATTTTCGAAGTGTTTCTTTCCACACTCCCTCACATCCATTCTCATCAGTTACAAAAGCAACCATCCCTATTCATTATTCTAAGGCATCTAAGCATTCTCATTCTTCACCTTTCGCGCTTCCTTCCAGAAGAGGCTTCCTATTTCCTTGTATGTCTCCATTCATCCTCCTTCCAAACGTTTCATTTACCTCTTGTTTCCTCTCGTATACACCTTTAGTATTTCTTTTTTCCTCCTTATATAATTTCAAGCATCTTTCTTTTTGAAACTCATCATTGCCTTTTAGTACATTCAATCCACGCTTCTTTTTTACCTTTAATCCGCTTTCCATCAAACCTCTTCATTCACCATTTCCTGTTTAACATCTCTTAACTTCCTCTTAGCAAACATCCAGACACTTCCTTTGCACTACTAATAATTGCTTCCTTCATTTTGCTCCCAGATTTGTTCATATTCAACTTGTTCACATTCAATCGCCGATTTATACTAGCGAAGAGCGCTCTTCCATCTTACCTATTCTCTTGCTCAACTTAAACTTCTCACTCTTAATTTTACCTACTTCCTTTCCGTATCATCTTCCTCTCCATCCAAGCCCCCACTAACTTAATTTTACACATAGAACTGAACATAATGATCTCGAAATCATTCCTAAAACCCTCCCATGATTTACATCCAACCAATACTTCACATCTCCTTCTTGCACCACACTAAATCAAATCAATACTTTTCACTTCGAATGCCATATCTACCCTACACCAACTCTAGTAACTTATGGATACTCTTGTGTTAAAGAAAGTATTACTTACACACATACCTTCTCTCCTCACAGAAATCATCACCTTTCTAGCATTCATTTTCTCCCGCCACCCAAAACCACCTGTTATATCACATCCCTTTTTTTGATCACCTATGCAACGCAATTTCAGGTCCCATCACTATAATCTGAAACCCTACTTCACCCATTCCAAGAAACATCATTAAAAATTATCCAAAAAATCGTACTCTCTCAACATCACCTTCAGATTGGACCATAAGTTACACACACACACTTGAACTTTTCAGTTTATTTTACCATTAGAATTCTAGGACTTCCACACACAAGGTCTACCATAGCTTTGGTACCACAGGTCACTCATCAAATTGCAGCTCTTTCTCCTCCTTCTCTTTCACACCAGCACGCACACATGTCACATCACAGGACACCACTCAATTTCCCTTTCCTTTGCATCTTTGTTTCAGTCAACATAGCGAGCAATCAAATTTGCCCTTTCTAAATAAACTCCATCACCTCTCTCCTCTTCCCTCAACATTTATTCCTCTGACATTCCATGTACCCATACGATTCATTACACTTACATTATTCATTATATTTTCGCCGTCACGACCATCCCTCCGGGCATGCTCAGCATTTCCTAGCAAGAGTAGGTGGTAGTGGGCAGCCACACCCAACTACCACCGCCCTTAGTCGACGCCTTCGACGACACGCAGGACATACGAGTGGAAATTCTTTTCTCCCTCCGCACACAGGGATATGAGTTGTAGGGATGTCTGTAAGGTGTTATCTAGAATGGGGTGTGTACTTTAATCATGTGTAATATATATGTGATAAATGGTGGTTAGTAATATGTTACCTGGAGGATGTGTGAAGAATATGAACGCAAAAGAGAAAGACGCACCACTAAAAATGGGAGGTAATTTCAATCGTTCGAGTATGCGTGTACTCTCCCCACATATATAATATATTATATATATATATATATATATATATATATATATATAATATATATATAATAATATATATTATATATATATTAATATATAATATATATATAGTATATAGTATATATATATTATATATAGTATAATAATATATATATATAATATATATATATATATATATATTATATATATATATATATATATATATATATTAATATAATATATATATACGACTATTAAGATGCATGATACCAGAAAAGAGACAATGCCGATACCCTAGATCTTTTAGGTGCTGAATGCCGATACTTTATTAATATAATAAATAGGCCTACCACAGTAATAAGCTAGAACATTTGTGTACTGCAAGGCAACTCAGGATTGCATTCCCTGTACAACCAATGCTAAATTTATTTCATATTTGTGTGTCAAGTATAGTTATTTTATAAATTAAATAGTATATTTAAGGTTACTAAAAGCAAATTGGCCATATTAATAACTTTTTTTTTTTTTTTAGTCAAAAAATATTCATTTCCATTTTCCAGTAGTATTAACAAAGTTAGCTACTAGCTTTTAATGTTTTAACATGATTACAATTTAACAAGAAGATTCTTTAACTAGCAACAATATAAAGAATAAAATAATGAAGGAAGAGACCTCATTAATCGCTGCAAAAGACAAATTAAAAAAAACCTATATTCAAACATGACATAATAAATTACTCCTTTAAGATAGATTTAGATATCATTTAATACTCAAATTCCAAAAATTCTCAAATATGTGATGCAAAAACCATTAAGCTTTCACTAGTATCCTGGCGAGAGCCTGTTCCTTTTTGGTGTTTACATTCCAACTACACTAAAATATGAGTGTGGGGCTGATAATTTTGCTTTGCAAGAAACTTGATAATAGTCGGAAACCTTGGCCCATTTTTCATGCCCACCACATGAAAGGATCTCTTCTGTAGGCAGCATCTCCATGTTTTCGTAGAGCCTCATCTCCCTTTTCACAGATTGCAAATTTGAATTATCTTTGCTCCTTGGTAACTCTCTTTTCAGTTTTTTCGATGAGGTTCCTTGGTGTGATTCCTTTGAAGGTGAATGAGATGTCAATGCAATTTAGGCCATGACGCATCCTAACCATATCAAAAAATTCTTCTCACCTCAGTAGGTTTTTCCTTTTTGCTGAATTAAGCCATGATCGTCACTATCATGCTGTTTCCAGGGGTTGCCTAATAAGGCGGCTTCCACTTCTGTGAATCTTTTTTTTCACGCGAGCAAGCTCTCGGTTTATGCTAATTTTAAATGCTTCCTAGAAGTGTTCCACCGTCGGAGGATGTCATTTCTATGGAGCTTCAAGCAAGCAGAAAGGAATTGGTTTATTAGAACTTTTATATATCGAAAACTAGATTTATTATTGAATCTAAAGGTTTCTCATGATTCTTCACCCAAAAAAGTAAGAAGTGTCAGCCAAGTATTATCCATATTAACCAATATCAATACAAAAAAAAATGGCCGATACTATCGGTGCATCTCTAATATATATATATATATATATATATATTATTATTATATATATATATATATATATATCATATATCATATATATTTAAGGTATATATATTAGATAAAATTTATTCATAATTATAATACTATTATACTAATATATAATTTTATATATATATATATATATATATATATATATATCAAATTAACATAAATAGGTTGATTTGGGTTAATTTTTCGATATTTTCATTTTCTTTTTTTCTTTTTTTTCAGATGAAGAAAGAACTCTCAGTTCAAATGCATAATAAAATGTTTGCTGAACGTTCCTCAGCCCATTCACCCAATTTCTCTGAGAACAAAGGTAATGTATTTTGAAAGTTGAAAACTCTAAAGGTATCTTAATATTAGCCCCAAGTTGTTGTAAAATATTTAGTTTTTAGTAATTGCATAACTCATGGCAGAGACACTAATCTATGATAATGATATGTAGCAATATTTGAAAGAATATCCTGTTGTAAATGTTGGCTTTGTTTAAGTGACATATGAATATTATGACTTGTATTTCCACCTTGTCACAAACTGTAATTTATGACCAAAAAACCTACTACATGTGACAATTTTAATGTCTATTCAGGTAACCAACTCACGAATTATTCCCCACAGAGTTGTATATTTTTCAGTCTGAGAATTGAACCTGAACCTCATATATGAGAAAACCACTCTTAGCCCACTAAGCTTAGAGAACTCTAAGCAATCATGTTTTCACTGTATATTTTCTTCAGTATCATGACAGTTTTTAAAAGGTTTGCTTGGTAAATTTTCATTGTTCTTAAGAAAGCAAATAATTTCCTTTACTCTTGTTCCACCTTCCTCCTAAGTTTGTGTTCTAAATAAATCTAATCTTGTAATATTTCTATATGAAATACGTGTATTGTTACATTAATTTTTATTTATAAAATGTACCTTGAAACCATCCTCTGTTCACTCGTACTATCTCTGTCCTCAGTTTTCATCCAAAGGAGAATGTTATGCTTGCGTGTGCAACTGCGTTTGTCTGATCAAGGCTTTCCAATTTTCTACCTAATGTTTTGGGGCATCTTGTATTTTTTCCTGGTGGGTGTCTTCTACCAGAGATCTCTTAAAAAAATATTTGTTATAAAAAATAACTTTTATATTTATGAGCAAAACAATTATTAATAAACAGCTATAGTATCCAACGTTTCACTTATAAGTATCACAACCTTCATCCTGCATAGAAGTATTAATTAAATCCAATAATAGGTCATTCTTAGGAAATTCTCCTTTTAATGCATTTTCTCCATTGCCCGTATATGAGGATTAACAAAGAAACTGAATGAATGTAAGAAATCTATTTTAAAACCACTTTCTAAAGGTTTTCCTTTTTATGGGATTTTTCTGTTAGTGATCGGACTTGCGTCGTTTCTTAGTTATGATTCCAAGCTTTCCCTTGTGTTTATCATATCATACAACATACTTTTTAATTGTTTTGCATTAAAGGTATGCCAACGGCTTATAAGCATACCGTATAGTTAAATATTTCTCAATCACTTTTCTGTAGCTAAATGGGAAAATGCCAAATTAAATTTTATTAAGCTAAACAGATGGATCTAGAATATAAGAGCTAAATGTAATAACCTATAATATAGGCATCTATGCTTCAGAGGAAATATGAGAGAAAATTGTTCTTATTTCCTTTTCGAAGTCAGTTTGAAACCAGTATAAGTTTGAAAAAGTGACATTTTTCAGAAATATTGCAAAGTCTAAGGGTGTGGTAAAAGCATCTGCTACAGGCATAAGGATGCCAAAATTATTCTGAGATAATCCTAAACCCATAATTTGCAGTTATCACAGCACACCAGAATCTTTTTCCTAGAGAACTTTGGTCTACTTTATCAGCATAATTTTGCATCAATTGAGGAATGATTTCACATTATTGGACCGAAAAAATCAAAATGTTTATTACTTAAACACCAAGAATGTGGAGGACAGAGTAAAGGGACCCTACCCGTGAGCCGTGACAATCTGTATAAAAAAAAAAAAGTTGAAAGATGAAGAAACTTTTGGGATTTACAAAATATTTTTTTCTCCTTTTGCTTCTGTTAGAAATATTAGAAAGAGGAGAATTCATCAATCTAAGGCTACTTCTATGACAGTTGTAGTTTTTATCACCATGATTCATAATTTCACTCCAGACTATTATGAACAATAATTAATTAACTAGTTGTCAGTTGCTAATTCTTCATTTTTGTACGTGCACATAGACTCTTCTTGTAGTTAGATAAAAGAATAGGGACATAATAGACCACTTTTAGATTTAATTAGGGATTATTAGAATGTAAATTAATAAATTGAAATAAAAAAACTCATTTATGCTTTTGACTGGGATACTTGTTGAAATTCAAGGAGCCATTTGTCATGCATGCTAAAAGGCAAAGTATTGAACTTTGGTAAATTTCAATTTCCTTTTAATATTCATTTCCATTCCTTTATTTCATTATCTTAACCCAAGACCAAATATCTATCTTCACCATCTCTTGTACACTTCTGGTAAAGCCTAGTGATGCTTTCTTCTATTTCCCCTCTTTTGACTACTTCAAGTTCAAATGTCATGTGTCAGCAGTTGTTGTTTAATTTGGTGAAGCTCGGACATATTCTGTTGGGTGGGGTCAGTGGCGTAAGTGTGATTTTTTTTGGGGGGTGAAGGGAAACCCCTCCCTGGGTCGGATGTTGTTTATGTTGTGATTTCATCTCATTTGGTCTACAAATATTTGGGTAAGAAATTACTTATTTGGAAAATTTCTAAAACTCTTGAGAGTCTTTAAATCTTCAATGCCAATAAGTAAGACCTTCAAAGGGTCGTTTTATCTTGATTCAAATAAAATTGGATTATGGATGTCTTATAAATAGTTCAGCAAAGAGACTGTGCTTTGAAATCTAGAACTATTATGTTATGAAACAGAAACGGGTGACTACATATTTTTCATGTTTATATTCTTCTTGTAGCAAGGAAATTTTCCTTCTCTTCCTTCACTAGAAGTATAATTAAAACATTTTATCCATTCTCCCTTACTCAGGTCTTTTGTTGTTTTTGTTTTTTATTGATGATTAGTTTGACTGTAATAATCTAATCGAATAAAGTAGTATGAAAAAAAAAAACAAGACAATTACCTTGTGGGCCTTCCATAATCCCATATTTCCGTTAATAAGATTTTGTGGAATAATATGAATATTTCTATTTTTATACTTACATACGGTATATTGTTTTCTATGATTTGGAAATAAAGAGAGTAGATTTTGAGTGGAAAGTTTTTATTATGTGGATAGTGTCTTGTTAATATTGGTATAAATATGGACTGATGTTATGATGATAGATAATAGGCATATTGTTTTACAATATATATATATATATATATATATATATATATATATATATATATATATATATATATATATATATATATATATATATATATATATATATAAACTATATAAATATAATATATATATATAATATATGTTCTATAAATATTATATAAAATCTGTACTTAAGGAAATGGGCCCAACCTCCAACTTCCACTGTTGATGAAAATGTCTCTACCCTCTTTATTAGCCAATACCTTTCTTTTGCACACCATGCCTCCTCTTATTATAAAAATAGGATACACACATCTTTTCATTGTAAATGATCGACCATTAAAACATGAAACTATTATATATATATATATATATATATATATCATATATATATATATAACTATATAATATATTATTAATCTATAAATATATATATATCATATATATATATATATTATAATATATATATATATATATTATCATCATCATCATCATCATCTATGCCTCCTTTCCCCAGATTGGGGGTGAGATGCGTAGCAACATGCACAGGAAGCAGAAAAGTAGTAGAAGAACATGAATGTTTAGTCAAAAAGAACAGCCCCCCCACCCCCTACTTTCCCTCCATACCCATTAAGTGAGGAAGCTTGTCCCAGTTCAGAAATATATCCAACTTTACGGGCTCACGAGACTGCAACAGACTCTGCACATATATATATATATATATATTATATATATATATATATATATAATATATATATATATATACTATACTATATATATATATATATATATATATATATATACTAATATATATCATATATATATATATATAATATATATTTATCAGTATATATATATATATATATTATAGCTATATAATATATATTATCATAAAAACTAATAAATATATACTATATATAATATATATATTATATACTATTATATATATATCATATAATATATATACTTATAACTCATATCATTTATACCATAATATATACCACTTGATTCAGGTTGATTCTGTTCAGGTTATAAAAATTGTTTTCTTCCCAACAATTACTCTAGTTATGTATAGGTTTTATTGGCCCTTGTATGAGTTACTGGTCTCACATATTGGGGCTCTTGTTTCACCCTTTTTTTGGATTGAGGTAAGGTCTAAGGCTCAAAATTCGGGCCCATGGGCCGCATGCGGCCAATCAAGCTTTCCCATGCGCCCAGCCCATGAAACAAATTTAATAAAAAAAAATATTAAGATATTTATTTTGAACTTTATCAAAATTATTAATCAAATTAAATGCGTGTATAGTATATATATATATATATATATATATATATATATAATATATATATTATTTTCTTCCCCATATATCTACTCTATATATGTATATGTTTATAATTATAATAAATATATATACTATATATATAATATATATATATAATATTTATATATATATATATATATATATATATATATGCGGCCCCACGAGACTGTTTTGTAGTCAGTGAGGCACTCCATGGTAAAAGAGTTGACACCCCTGAGGGTAAGGTCTAAGGCTAAAAAACTTATAAACTGTCCCCTGCTTTCTAACTCCCTTGACCATCTTTCCCTGCTACCTGACGTTGGTGCACAACCCTTTACTATAGTTGTTCGAGGGAGTTTAGTTAACCATTCGCATACCACCAAAAATGCGACGCCTTCATAGCAAAAGGAGTGGTGCTTCCTTCTTTCCAGCTATATCTCTTTTGTAGAACTCTCTACACAATCATATGATTTTTCTGCTATATTTAATCTTATTCTCTTTAAGACCTCCGTTTGCGCTCGTCTGAGAGATTTATGTTAGGTTTGGAAGAGCTTTTCATTTTGTTTTATTGTTCATTTTATTATTCTGCCTGTTGTTGTTTGTATATATAATATATCATATATAATATATATATATATATATATATCATATATATATATATATAAATATATATATATATATATATATATATATAATAATATATATATAATATATATATATATATATATATATATATTTGAAATGTTTGTTCTATGCTGCTGTGTTATTTGTTCTAGTGAAAAATTTTAAGTCCCTGCCAAAAAATCTGAAGCCTGTGAGTAAACACTGGCTACGTACCAATACCAATCTGTCTGGCAAGGTATGAAGTTTCATCCTGGCATGCAGATTTGTTGCCCAGCAGCCAAGTAATTCTGCTACGCGAAAAAACCCAAATACAGTGTTGCGGATCTAGGTTGAGAGATATATATATATATATATATATATATATTATATATATTATATAATATATATATATAATATATATTATATATACTATATATATAGTGGCAAAGGAAGTATTTTGATGTGCTAAAGTAGGAAGTAAGAATTCGTTAACAGCGAATGGTGGAATGAAGAGGTGATTGACAAGCGGTTAAAGGTAAAAAAGAAGCATGGGTGGTTGAATTACTAAAAGCAAATGATGAAGATTCAAAAGAAAAGATGCTTGGATTATATAAGGAGGAAAAAAGAAATACTAAAAGCTGATACGTGGAGAAAACAAGAGGTAATATGAACAGTTTGGAAGGAGGGATTGAATGAGGACATACAAGAAAATAGGAAGCTCTTCTGGAAGAAGCGCGAAAGGTTAAGAATGAGAATAAGGGGAATTGCTTAGAATAAATGAAAAGGGATGGCGCTTTTGTAACTGATGAAATGATTGAGGGGAGTCGTGCAGAAAGAACACTTCGAACAATCTGCACACATGATTAACAGTAATGCATGACGGTGCTTACGTGAATGTGTGCGGTTCTTCTGATGGCTGCAAGAAGGAATAGGTATTTTGGGATGAGGTTATCAGCAAGGAGGAGGTAATTGGCGTAGGGTGAGGGAAAGTTGAAGAATGGAAATCTCAAGGTATAGCATGAGTATTACTAGTGAGAATGAATCAGGAGCGGATGGCGAGATGGTGATTGGAGTGGATTTGGAAAGTTGTGCTACATAAGCGTTTATTGGAGCGGCCGGTATAGTTCCAGAGTGTGAGTGTTGATGAGTGCGTAGAGTGTAGCCGTCGTGTGTGAGAAAGATAGAGAAGGGCAAGCTGTAGAGATGATGATGGTAAATATATTTGAGGGAAGGTATACTGTATTTGGCGTATAAGAGTGTGCTGTGCGGAGTGAGCTGAGGGACTTGGAAGAACAAGGTGCGTTTAGGAGTGGTAGGAGGATGTGTGGATCAAATTCTTACATTGAAAACAAATGATTGAGAAAAATGAGGGAGAAGTCGAAGAATAAATTGTATTTAGCGTTTTATGGATTTGCAACCAAAAGGCGTATAATAGGATATAGGGAAGCGCCTTATGGCAGGTGTTCAGTGATATATGGTGTTCGTTGGTAGGCTTCTGAATGGAATCAAATAGTATGTATGACGATAGTGAAGCGTGTGTAAGAATACAATGGTCTGTCAATGGTGATTCGCCTTTAGGATTAATAGCCGGAAGTAAGACAGGGTATGCTGTTATGATCTCCTTGGTTATTCAATTTGTAGTTTATGGATGGCGGTTATGAAAGAATTCGATGTGGGGTCGGCAGGAAATGGTGTTAGAATGTGGAGAATGGAGATGACTACATATTTCGGCCCTACCTATTATATGCGGCTGATTTGTTCTGCTGTCGGCTGAATCTGAAGAGAGTTAAGAGGATTGATAGAGAGATTTGGCAGCGGTGTGTGAAAGGAGGGGGCTTGAAAGTAAACGTGGATAAGAGGAAGGTTATGGTTGTGAGTGAGGACAGTCCTAGTGTGAAGTTATGTTAGAATTGGTGAGCAGCTAGAACAAGTGTCTGAGTTTAAATATTTAGGGTGATATGTTGGATGAGAAGGGAACGGACATGCAGAGTGTAGTAGGAAATTGTGAATGCAGCAAGCGTGTTGGTGCCAATTAAGATCGTTGGTAATGCCAATAGGGACTAAGTCTTCGCAGCTTGCTAGCGGTCTTACAGAGGTATGTTGTTACCCGTGTATTGGTATGGTAGTGAGACTATGGTCTGGAATTAGAAGTATAATCTAAAGTTCAATGTGTTCAGTGGACAATCTTAGGCGTGTGCTAGGTGTGAGTAAGAACTTGATAAAGAGAGAATGAACCGTTATTAGAGATGGATAGCTGTATGTGGTGGAAGAAAGGGCGTAAATGAGAGAATAAAATGAAAAGTATGTTGAGATGGTTGGTCATGTGGAAAGATGAATGATAGTAGGTTGGGTTAAGCGGATGTATTAGTGGGAGTGTGTTGGAACCGACCGGCTGGGCAGACCGAAGAGAAAGTGATTTGAGTCGGTGAACGAATTCTGAAGGAGAGAAATGGTGAGTTTGGCAGAGGCGGAGAATAAAGGTGCATGATTAGGAGAGAAATGGCGGTCGTTTTGTAGGGGCATGGTTTGTGGCGTTACCTGGGCCAGGGGTATGAACCCTTAACATTGACGATTACCATAGTGCAGGGTCCGCACGCCCCCCGTCGCGGTCCCATCATGCTCTAGGGTGGATTTTCTGTCCGTGACGAGCTCTCACTAATTAATGGTACAGAGGGGGCGGTAAGCTGGGCTTTCTTTCGAGTTTGTCATGTTCTCCTACTGCTTTCTTTTCCGATGCTTGTACAGCACCTTACCCCCAATCTTGGGGCAAAGAGGAAGGTGAGAAAGAAAGAAAGAATATATATATATATATATATATATATATATATATATTATATATATATATATATATATATATATATAGTTATATATATATATATATATATATATTATATTATATATATATATATATATATAATCATTCATTTCTTCATTCATCCACCTTTTCTTTCCCACCAAGGCTGGGGTTAAGCGTGCGTACCATGCACTGGAACAAAAGTAGTAGAAGAACAATAGGACAAGTCGAAAAGAAAGCCCAGGCCTTACCGCCCCCTTTTATACCTTTTAGTTAGAACTCGTCACCCTAGAAGCCTTCACGGACCGCAACGGAACCTCACTATGGCACCTCTTCAATGTGGGGTTCATCCCTTGGCCCGAGTGGGCCACAACCATACCAACTTACAAAACCCCCCAATCACTCCTATTACAGCTCCATCTCTTCTCGCCACTGCCCAAACTCACATTCTCTCCTACGCGGCATTTACCTTTACTGACTTAACCCACTTTTTCTTCAATCTCCCAGCTGGGTCGATTCCCAACAACACTCACCACTATACATCGCTTAGCCAACCGAACTATCAACATTTATGAACAATCATCCTCAACATATTTATTTTCTTTCTCATTTATCCCTATCTTCACACCACCATACAACTCTCCAATACGTTTATTCCTCATTTTATACAATTCTTCTCACACCTAACACGCTCCTAAGATTGTCCATCGGAACACATTGTACTTTTGATTCTTAAATACCTCTTATTTCCAGACCATAGTCTCTCACTTCTATTCATTAACACAGGTAACAACATTACCCTCATGTAAGACCCATGCACACTCGCCTCAAAGACTTAGTCCCTTTTACATCCACAAGGATTTTAATATGCACTAGCCCTTCCTGCCATTCCCAACGTTTCCTACTACACTCTCGCATCATCCGTTCCCTTTTCTTCAACATATAATCCTAAATATTTAAACTCAGCACTTGTTCCAGTCTGCTACCATGTAAAACAATAACCTTCCACCTCCGCGACACTGTCCTCACTCACACCCACAATCATAACCTTACCTCTAAATCTACTTTTACTTTCAAACCCATCTTTTACACACCCTACCAATCTCTCTAACCAATCCTCTCAACCCTCTTCAGATTCGCGCGACACAAAACCAAATCATCCGTATATAATATGTAGGCACCCTCCACTCCTCTCCATTATCTCCATCATTCTAACCATCTCCTGCCACCCCCACGTCTAATTCTTTCATAATGACTTAACATGAAACGAATGTTTTTTCTTCTTTCTTCTTCACTTTCTTCCTTAGAATGTTACATTTTTTGAGAAATGTTACATAAATACTACTTATCGCCTTAATCTGACTATGAGCTAAAAGTTCCTTTTATAAGTACGAAAAGTTCTGTCCACCAGTACCAAATAAGTTAAATACCGACAATTACCGTCTATACCACAACCAACGCTCACCATTAGAGCTTAACCAATTACACTGAAAAATAAATAAATAAATAAAAGCCACCTCTTTTTAAAGTCACTCTTAAAATTATTTCACATTACTTTCGCTGAATAAAGAATACTAAAAAAAACGCACCAAAGTTCATTCAAACAGAAAACCCAAGACAG
>JABUQX010081296.1:35000-42917 GCA_015478945.1 Trachelipus rathkii | reverse complement strand
AAGATCTATGTAGTTTAAAATCTTTGTGTGGAAGCGCCAATTCAGTTTAATTTAATTTATACCAGACATCAAATAAAAAGTAAAAATGTTTATAATTCACACCAACTTCACACTTTCCTTACTAATATCGTCTATTTTTATCCTTAACCTTCTCTCTTTACTTTCCTGATGACTTTACTCAGTTTTTTCATATCACTTGCGTGAGCCTTTTTATTAGCCCTGCTTAGATCACTTACGTTATAGGCAATGTCTGGTATAGTGTACTGGCTTATCCAGTTTAATTGCCTTATCAGTGTTCTATACCTTGTCATTTTTCCCGATTTAAATTTCATTTTTTATTGATTCATTGATCTAAAATTGCGGACAAACGAGAGAATGTTTTCAGCTTGGGAAAGTGTAGGAAATAGGGCCATAACAGGTAATAAGCTATTTAATGGTTCAATTCGCATTCTGCTAAGTGTTTAAGTTTCATGCTGAAAATTTCTGCATTATTTATGTTTTTTCTCGTGCCCGCCCATCGATTTGGGTTCAGGATTGGGTGACTGTAAAAATTTTTGTTTTTTTTGTAAAAGGGCTGTTGCCAAGGGTGACTTAAACCTGAATGAGTTATTAATCTTACGTGTGGATTGTACGGTACATCCTCGAAATTTAGGAGAATTATTCTATTTTCGATAGTGTTTTTATTTTAAAATTAAAAAAGGAATTCTCCGGCTCATGCTTGAATGACGGTTTAAAATTGTTTTGAAAGGTGCTGTTCCTGACGCGAGTGCCTTTGCCATTAGAAAAAATTTAATAAATTAATCAAAATTATAAATGGCGTCTATTTTGTTTTAATATATTTTCTTCGAAACTGGGCATTTGTAGATTTGCTCCATGTGAATTTTCATTTCTATATCAAACCCGGGTGGGCTAATTCCATTTCTTTCTTTTTCTTTTTTTTTTTTAAAACCCGATTATTATATATATATATTACTATATATATATTATATATATATAGTTGTTATATATTTATAAATATTATAATTATATATATATATATATTATATTAATATTATATTTATATTATAATATTAATTAAATATAATAATATATATATATATATATATATATTATAATATATTAATATATTATATGTATATATAATATATATATATATATATATATAATTTATTTAGGGACCCAATGTTTATAGGCTTGTTTTCCTACAGGTTTTGGTATTTTTTTTTTTGTTTTTTTTGTGGTTTTTGTTAAATTTATTTATTTCTCTATATATTGAATCCTTAAAACAAATTAAGGGTGAAAAAACATGATGTCAAAAACTCTATTTGCACTTGCAGTAACTTTGTTCAGCAAAAACCAGTTTTTAATTTTTTTTTTTTTTTTTTTTTTAAACTAAAGGGTCTATCCCATTTTTTGCGTTACCCAAAATAAGGAAGTTTGGGCCGCTCGATTTAAATTTTGAAAACTTTTTATATTTTGCATGGCGAGGTTAATTTAGATCTCCTGAGAGTTTCAGGATAAAAACCCCACCATCTTTTTAGGATTTTACTTCTGGTAATGTTAACAGGTATCCAAAATGTGTTTGGAACCCAGGTTTGGAGCAAAATTTTGATTCAAACTTTATTAGAGGTTTAAGACATTTAAAAGCTCCCATGATCCTTCCCGATATTGGTGAATTCTATTAACCAACAGGTTCCAAGTAAGAGAGTGATTCTTTGTTTTTAAGGATTTACTTTTAAGGTAACAGTTTTGGCTTTGAGTTTTTTTTGTTGGCCCCAAAAATTAATTTATTTCCCATGAAAAATTGGGGGAATCCGAAAAAAATTGTGATTAAAAAATCGAAGAAAATTTTTCCAGCATTTTGTAGTTCCCATTTATAAAAGTAAAAGGGAAATAATTAACGGCTATGAAATTTGGGTTGATGATACATACTGAAGATGGTTTAACCTCTAAAATTTGCTTATTTTGAAGTTTGGGGGTGAAATATTTTAAAAAAAAAATACAAGGTGTCCAAAAATCAAATTTTCGGGGAAAAAATCGGTAAACTTTGAACCTTATAAATATCCTCTTGATGGGGGTTTAAGTGCAAAAAAAATCTGAAAAAATTTCCAACACATATTACTACGTACCATAAGATGTTCCCTTTTTCCAACCTTTGCCAATTATTGGGACTTGGTATTGGGCTTTGGTTAAGAAAAAATTACAAAAGCCCTCAAAAAATGCCAAAAAAAAAAAATTTTTTTTTTAAAAGTTGTGTTTAGATAACCTATTATATAGTTATTTATGGGCTTTCCAAAGCTGTATGGGGAAACCAAATGAAATTAACAATCTAAGGAAAGAAGGGGGGAAATGAAAAACAGATTGTAAAAAAAAAAAATTTAATTTTAAGGTTAATATACATAAAAATGTACCATTATATATTATGGAACTATAGCTATAAATAAAATCTAAAACTAAAATTAAAAAATATAGGAAAAAAATTTTTATATATATATTATATATATATATAAGTATAATTATATTATATATAATATCATTATTATATGTTATATTATATATATTATTATATAGTTTTATAATATTATTAAATGTTTGTTGTTTAAATTTGTGATTATTATTATGAAGGATTATTGTCGTAAGGTTATTATACTAGAGATGGGTATAATTATGTGGTAGTTTTAGTAGTAATTAGTATATATGTTAGCTGAGCGTGTGTGAGCATAGTATTTGGTGTAAAAAAAAATTATTAAAGGATATATGTTAAAGTGTACAAAGGGAATTCTTGGTGTACACAGAATTTAAGAAAATTTCTTTTATCAAGACCAATAGTCCTTTGTATGCCGAAAATAAAACTGGTTTTTCATTCCTTTTTTTGGTATTATCAAGGTCAACCCGATTGTTGTTGATTCTGTTCCCACCAACGGGGTCCGTGCCCCATGGGAGGAGAAAATAGCCAGGTTTATGAAAAAAGGAATCGGGGGAAAAGCCAACAATCCTTGGGAACCAACTCTTTTCTCGGTTCCAAAAAATTGAATAACTTTAATTGGTATTATTTCCATATATTATATATATATTGATTATATATATAATAATATAATTAATATATATTTATATATTATATAATATATATATTTATATATTATATTAAATATATATATATATATATAATATAATAAATATATATAGTATAATATTAGATAAATTTTTTTTAAAAAGTTTAATTTAGTAATCTGTGTAGCAATCATAGATCTTTTTGTTACATTTTTTTCTTATGGTATATTAACCTAAAATTAAAAATTTTTAAAACATTGTTTTCCATTTTTCTCTTGATATGCCTCAACACTTATTCATTTGGGGTCTTAGGATTGTACTGGAACTAATAATAACTATTAATTAACTAAAAGGGTTCCAGAAACCCACCAACTTTAAAAAAAAAAAAAATTTTTGTTGGCAAATTTTTTGAAGGGCTTTGTTTTATTTTCTTTAAAAACCCCAAGCAAATATGTACACCAAAGTTCATATATTTGCAGGATAATGAAGATTTTCTAATTTGGTAAGAGTATAATGGTGTGAAATTTTTTCAAGATTTAGCCAATTAACCCCATTCAGGAAGGATAAATTTTTTAAGGTTTTTCCAAAAGATTTTTTTTTACCGATTTTCGTTTATTAAATTTATTTTTGGACACCCTGTAAAATTTTTTTTGAAAAAATAAATTAGCGAAATAGGTTTTATTTAATAGTTGCAGTTAAGCCTTTAACTTCAATTATCTATCAATCCACCACCAAATTCATAGCGTTACAATATTTCCTTTCTTTTTAATTTAAATTTACACCCACGAGTTTGGAGGATGCTTCGATCATGAAGACAATATATAGAATTGAAGTTTTCATTGTGAAATTATTAATGATCCCCAATAAAAAACACTTAAAAAGGGCCAAAATTGTACCTTTTAAAATTTAATTTCCCTAAAGCCGCTGGGTGTAATTGGGAAGGTGCCCATCTCCTGAGTGAAAAAATCTATTTGGTATTTATGGAATTAACCCGCCAATATGGAATATTGAAACTTTAAAAATTTTTGTTCTTACCTTCTATTTCAAAAAAGTGATAAAATTTGCTCCACCTGGTCAAACATTTTGGCTCCCCCCCTGTTAACAAAAAACCAGGAGTAAAAATTCTTACAAAAAAAAACGAATGGTGTTTTTTGAAACTTTCCAGGGATTTAACATAAAAAAACCGCATGGGCCCAAATTTTATAAAAAGTTTTTTCCAAAAAAATTTTATCGGGGAAGGCGGGGCCATCATCGTAAACGGAAAAAAAAAAAATGGGGGATTTGGACCTTAAGAATAACCCAAGGGTTAAAAAAACCGGCAAAAAAGGGGATTGGGGCAGGGAGTTCCGGGGTCTCTCCGGGGCCCTTTCCGGGGGGAAACGGGGAAAACAACAAGGGGTAGACCTATTTTCCCCCCCTCCGGGAAGGGTTTCCCCGGAAACCCGCTCTTTGGTATTTTTGGGTGTTCGCGGGGGTTCCTTTCCCGCCCCTTCCCCTTAACGGGGTATTTTGGAAAAAACGGTTTCCCCCCTCTGGTTCCCCCGTTTCGGGCTCCGAGCCCCCTTATTTTTTTTTTTTTTGTTTAAAAAATAAGTTTATTTTTTCCGCTGATTCCAAAATATATAATTGGTTTTCTGTAAGGTTCTTCGTAACTTTTTCAGATGATTTTTTTAATGGATCAATTAGTTACGATGGTGGTAATTCTTTCCCTTTTACATTTTATAAATAAAGCCAACTACTACTTTACTCGTAACAAACTGCTTCCAATTTGCTATTGGTCATTCGGGTTGATTAACCCATTTTTACAATTAATTAAAAGTTTTCTTCTGCTAAATAGTAACTTAAAAATTTTTGAATTCATTTTCCAAGTTCCACCCACTGAAAAATTTTTTTCACTCGTTTAGTAATTCATATACTAAGGCAATTGTTAAAAAAAAAAAAAAAACAAAAAAAAAAAATCAAAAAAAAACTAAATACAGCTTGCTTAAAAAAAAGTTTATAGAATATATATTATATATATAATATATATTTTAATATAATTAAATATATAATATATATATATATAATATATATATATATGAATATATTATATATATATATTACATATATATAATATATATTATTTTACTATGTTATTTAATTATAATAAGAATTTATATAAGCGCCAAGGCCTCTAAAGGGAAGCCACATTCCCCATTAAATCTCAAAAAACTACAATAGCTTACAGGGGGAAAAAGGGGAAAATACATTTGGTTGGAATTCCGCGGTAAAATTTTGTATGCGGGAAAAACTTGATATATATAATATAAAAAAAAAAAAAATCATGTCTTTCAAAAAAAAACTACAATAGCTACAAAGGCGAAAAAAAGGGGAATACCATTTTTGGAAATCTTTGTAAATTTTAAAAAGGAAAAAATGAAAAAAATAAATTAAATAAAATAAATTAAAAATAAAAAAATTGGGCTATTTGTTTTTTTTTTAGGAGCCAGGGAAACAGGGGAAGCATATATATTATTATTTGTAAAAAAAGGTATTTTACACGCCAATGTTAGGGGGCTCGAAGGCCGGGGACGGAACCAACCAAGGGGGGGAACGTTCCCCATTTACCCCGTAGGGGGGAGGGGCGGAGGAAAACCGGCCCCGCGGAACCCCAAACCCCAAAATTACCAAAGGAAAGCGGGGTTTCCGGGGAAAGGGACCCCTCCCCGGGGAAGGGGGGGAATTTAGTCCTAAAACCCCGTAGTTCCCCGGAAGGCCGGGTAGAGAACCCCGGACTCCTTTGCCATCGGTGCGGGAATAACCCACTTGGGGTATTCTTAGTTTAAAAAAAGAAGCAAAAAATTTTAATTTAAGGAAAGTCTTATTTATTTTTTAACGGAGCTAAAACAATTAAAAAAGGTCTTTTCTTAAATAGGCTCTTTCTTTAATCATATTACTATTAATATTTACCAAATAAATTTTTATTTTTTATTTTTTTTTTTACATTTTTTTTCCTTGTTTAAAAAAATATTTTAACCAGAGATTCCAAAAATTGTTATTCCTTTTCGCTGTTAAGGCTATTGAGCCTTTTGAATCTCGATTTTTTATTTTATTTAATTTAATTTTTATTATTATTTTTTTTTTATTTTGGTTTTTTTTAAATTTCCGCCACTAAAATGTTACCAAAGGGCAATTTTCCAAGGGCAATGTATTCACTTTTTGCCCGGTTAAGCTGTTTGTAGTTTTTGGAAAAAGATTTTATGGGGATTGTTGGGCTCCTTATAGAGGGGTGACATAAAATTATATATATATATTTATATTATATATATATATAATATTAATATATATATATATAATAATATTATTTATATATAATAATTATATATTATATATAATATTATATTTATATATTAGATATATATATATATATAAATATATATATAATATATATTAGGGCCAGGCATCCCGAAGAGTTTCAGGGGGCAGTAAAAAAACTTTAGACAAACTTAAAAACCATTCTACAGGAAAAAAAATTAAACATTTTTTTGATTTCAGCCAAAGTAAATTTCATTCGATTGGGAAAACTTAAAATTTTTTTATTTATCTAATATTTTTTAATTTTAATAACTTTACTAAAAAATTTATTAGTAAAAAAAATTTTAGGGGACCTGGAAAAATAGGTGGCCACGCCCTCTGATTGACACCTTGAAAACCCTTGCTAGTCTCGAGAAAGCAAAAAGTTTGGCCCAAATAACCAAAATTTTTTTTTTACCGCTTTTGGAGAGATGGAATGGAAAAATTATTATTTTTCTTTTTTATATTTTCCTTTTTTAGGGGGGTTCGAGCCGACGGAGGGAACAGAGGGGGGGGGACGAAGGTCCCCTCCCCGTCGCCCCCCGGGTAGGCCGGAAAGGGGAAAACCCCGGGACTCTTAATCCCATCGTCTTTGGTTTACCCATTTTGGGTATTCTCTAGTTTTAAAAAAAAAAAAAAAAAATTTTCAACAATTTGTTACCCTTTGCGTGGCTCTCGGAGTAGGGGGAACATTTCTTTTCGGGAATTATTCAAAAAAAACTGTAATTTTTTTCAAAAAACATTTTGGTGAACCCAATTTTGTGAAAATTTAAAAAAAGCGTTATTTTTTTTATTTTTCTTTCCAATTTGGGAGTTGAAAAATTGTCTCCTGATAATTAAAATGATATTTATTTCGTGTAGCTGTTATAGTTTTCTAGTTACAATAGCCTAAACTTTTCGGGATGCTGACCATATATATATATATATAACATAATATATATAACTATATATATATATATATAATATATATAATATATAATATAATTATATATATATATATACTATAGATACTATATATAATATAATATATATAATATAATATATATATAGTATATATATATACATACAGTAGTTAGGAACCAAGTTGGCCGACCATTTAGGCAACGAATTTCCAAACGGTATGGTACTTGAACGTCCCCCTAGCAACGGTGTCTTTCTTTTCCATAAGGAGCTTAGAGACAATCGTATCCTCCCCAAGCTTGTTATCCCCATTCTGAGGACGTGCTCGTCTGCTCACCTCGTCGGCAGACGATGGTTTCTTATTCAGGCCAACCCACCGTAAGGGTGATGGTCCCCCAAAGTTGTTTTTGGGCTACGCAGAGTTACAATAAAGTTAATATATATTATATATAATATATATATATATAATATATATATATAATACTATATATATATATATATATATATAATTATATATATATTATATATATTATAATATATATATATATATATATTAATATGATTAATGAGATTAGATAAGTAAACCAAATCCCTATATTATTTCTTAAAATTAATAATTTTGCATTTTTACTT
>JABUQX010081296.1:12500-32500 GCA_015478945.1 Trachelipus rathkii | reverse complement strand
AATTACATATGCCAACTACATTGAAAGTGCATTTTAAATATAGTTAATGACAGTTACATTCTAAGAGTTCTAAATTGATGGATGAATACCTGGCTGGTGGTTCGGTGTGAAGATTATCATGTGGTGGCTTCATGAGATCGTTTTCTTTTGGCTTGCTTCTAGTGAGTGAGTTCCGGAGCATCCCTTCACACAGACCAGCAGTAATCTGCAAGCATAGCTTCATTCCAACGGCCCTGATATCTTTGTTCCATTACAAAAATATCCTGATGAAATCTTTCTCTGTGTTCATCACTGACAGCTCCACAACCAATAGGAAAAAAGTCTAGGTGGGAATGGAGAAAATGGATTTTAAGGAACATGTTGCATCCGAGTTAATGGTATTTTTCCAGAAGCACTGTCACCAACTGAGTGTAGTTATCATTTCTTTTGTTGCTTAAGAATCCATGTGTAACTCCCTTTAAGGCTTCCCAAGCTTCCTTTTCTTTCCCCTCCAAAATTCGGTCAAAAGCAGGACCCTTTAAAAGTTGTGGAATTTATGGCCCAACAAAAATACCTTCCTTAACCTTTGCATCACTCAATCTAGGAAATTTGTCTCGTAAGTACTTATAGGCCTCTCCTTCCTGGTTCATCCCTTGGACAAAATTTTTCATAAGACCCAGCTTTATATGAAAGGTTGGAAGAAGAACATCTTTTGGGTCCACGAGAGGCTCGGCAACGACATTTTTCTCGCTAGAGTCAAGATTTCTTGCAGGCCAGTCTGCTTGAATGTAATGTGCTTTCCTATCCCTACTGTCCCACATACATAAAAAACAGCAGTACTTAGTGTACCCATGCTGCAATCCTAAGAGTACAGCGATGACTTTGAGATCGCCAAAGATTTTGCACCTGTGTACACCATATTTGATTCAGTAGAGGAAGGCTGTCATGTTTGCATAAGTCTCCTTCATGTAAACTGCATGACCAGCAGGAATAGACGGAAGATGGTTGCCGTTGTGTAGTAATACAGTTCTCAAACTAAGCTTGGAAGAATCTATGAATAGCATCCATTCAGTTGAATCATGGTTCAAATTCAAACATTCCCTCAAGCCACTAACGTCGTAGCAAACAACCATATTGTTTTTCCTCTCAAAAAAGGGAAACAGATCCCTCTGACTTTCTTTGTACTTTGAGACCCTGACATCACGTTGGAGAAGATCCCATTGCTGTAGTCTAAATCCTACAAGTTCTGCCTTCTCCTTTGGCAAGTCAAGGTCTCGAATAAGATCACTCGATTCCGCTTTATCGGTGTGGTGTATCATCGTTTACCTCAAAATCTGGGTCATGGGATGTGGAAGGTTTGTTAAATTCTTCTTCTTCCACACTGTCTTCATATTCTACTAAAAGCTCATAATGTTGAGGTGGAGTAGGAACTGATAGACTATCTGAATGTGGAATAGGTTGAATAGCAGATAGCAGATTCGGGTATTCAACTGTTCTTCTTTTCTTCCTTGACAATCCTTCCTTTATAGGTGGAGTCAAGCAGAAGTAGCAGTCATCGTATGGTTTGTAAGCTCCCGCCATACCATAGGCGCAGCAAAAGCCGTACATTGTTTTATTTTTTATTTTTCAGCCATTCTCGTAGTATAATTGAACAAGATTTGCAACATGTATGTAGAGCCCATGACTTATCCTGGCCCCCTACCTTCATCCCAAAATAATGCTGATAAGCAGTCTTCATAAGAGGCGTCAGATTGCGTTTCTGTAACGAAAATGTTATTTCACCACATATGTAACAAAAATTATTCACTAAATTTACACATTTTCGTGACATTTTGATATAACAAATTTTACACTTCAAAAGCACCCCAAAACCAGAAATTCTGAAAAAAATATAACATAAACAATATAAAACTCACGGTCACATTAACAGTTATAGCGTACAAACATCTGGGGAACGTTCTGTTATGTCAGTTGATAGGTGTGACAACTCCCAAAAACAAAATTATCCCCATACTACAAATGTAGACTCTAAAAAATTACATGTCACTGTATATCCAAAGCAAGAGCTAATCAATCATTTTTATGGTTATTTTCGAATTCAGCAGCTAGAAATGCATAAGAATACGTTAATTTTGAGCCCGAAACAATTTCATTGTTGGGTAGTGATTATTGTTATTATTGTTATTATTATTGTTATAATCATTTTAATTAGAAATATTACTTTTGTTTCTTTGTTCTTTGCTTTTTTTATCATTACTTTTACTAACATTATCCTCACTTATAATTACCATAAATTTTATTATTATTGTTTTTAATTATTATTTTTCTTTATTATTGTTACGTGTAATAGTAATTGTAAATGTATTAGCTATAATGTATAGCAATATTTCATAGTTCCAATTATTTAAATATAGTAAAGAATTGTATTATTTTTAATATTATTAATTATTATTATTATTATTATTATTATTATTATTATTATTATTATTATTATTATTATTATTATTATTATTATTATTATTATTATTGCCAGTACTTTAACCATATTAATTATTATAGTTACAGTAACTGCTGGTACTATTACAATTGTTATAGTAGTATAATGATAATTGTAATTCACGTCTAATTGCTAAAATCTTATTAAAGTGTATTATGTTTCGGGTTCAAAGAGCACAAAATTGTGTTGCAATTATTAACCCTTTTTCAAAAATTATATATTATTACTATTTGGTGTAATGGAAGTGGTAAATTAAACAATAGACAAAATATAATGATTTATAAAAAAAATTGGAGTAAAAAAAATTTCCTTAAAAGCTATGGAGTAAGGGGAAAGCCTCCAGTGTAGAAAAGGAAGAAGTTTTGAAGAGTTTTAAAGGTAATTACGAGTAGGTAGAAGGTAGAAGAGTAGGTCAAAAGGTGGAAGGGTGGAATGTTGACGGATAGAAGAGTAGAAGTCGAAGGGTAGAAAGTCAAAAGGGTAAAAGGGTTGAATGTCAAAGGGAAAGAAGTCAGAGAGTAGAAGGGTAGAATATCATAGAGTAAAAGGGTAGAATGTCAGAGAGAAGAAGGGTAGAATGTCATAGCGTAGAAGGTAGGAACTAGGAAGAGTGAGAATTGCTGGAAAGGATCGAGAAGGAATTAGTAAGTTAAAACGAAATATATATTTAGAATGAGAAATGAATAATACTTTCAGAAAAAGAATTAATAAGAAAAATAATGAATGAATTCAACTTTTTTTTTTTATGAAGACAGAAAGTGGATAAAGATTTAGCTGAGTTAACTTTGACGAGTCGTTTGAACAATCCTCCGACTCCGATTCTGACCTAGACTTTCACTCAAACCTTTAAACAACTTTCAACTAGAGTCTTAAAAATAAAATAAAATAGTATAAAACAACAACAACAACAACAACAACAGTAGAAAAGTGAGAAGAGGAAGGAAGTATGGGAAAATTGTGAATGACAAGGAAATAATTACTAAGAAACAAACAAGTGTAAAGGCCTGTTAGAAAATGAAGTTACTCACAGGTCGGGGATACGAAGAGCGGAACCTCCCGTAGACAAACCATAAAATTAATAATCATATATATATATATATATATATCATATATATATATATATATATATATATATATATATATATAATTATATATATAATATATATATATATATATATTATATAATACTATTAATTATATAATAATATATATATATATATATATATATATATATATTAATATATATATCATTGGGCTTGGGTGCCTTTAAGAAATAAGATTTATGACCTTGCCCTTTTTATTATTATTATTAATATTTTATATTATATTATTATTATTATTATATTATTATTATTATTATAATATTATTTATTATTTATTATTGAATAAACTTAAGTGAAAAGAGGCTCGGTTCTCATTCGTATTCATTTGAGGCCATCAGCCAACGAATCCAAATTTACATATCTTCCCAATATTAAAAAAAAGTAAAGGAAAGAAAAAGGAAGATATATATGCTTTTTATGAGCCAACAAACAAAACATACTCCACAAACACCCGAGATATATATATATATATATATATTATATATATATATAACTAATATATAATATATATAATATATATATAATATATAATATATAATATATATAGTATAATATATATATAATATATATATATATATATATATATATATATATAGTATAACCCTTGAAGAGTTGATACAGTGGTAATAAAAGGGATAATTACTTTTTATTTTATTTTCTAAGACTAATTAAATCAAATAGTAAATAATGGTATCAATGTTAAAAACAATTAATAATGCACTCAATTCATTAGTTCACAATAGGCTAGTTCACAGTCATTAAAAAGGTTGTCTGTGAACGTTAATACATTAGTTTCTACGGATCAAACCACCAATTTCCAAACCGTCTTTAACAAGCTAATGCTTACACAACCTCATTCTTATAAACGTGAAAGGGTCCTAACGCATTCTCTCTTTATAATATGAGACGCTAACTGACTTTGCCTCCCTTCATACCCCGGGCAACTCCGTTTGGACGCATCGTTTGCGCGCAGCAGCCATCACATTGAAAGTAGCCCTTCCACAAAAGAGATCGTAAAATATTTTCTATACAATGAAATATAATTAAAATTAATTACGATTCATATATCAAGTAATACATAAATTAATAGTTAGGTAGGGAAACCTGCCTTACACTTTTTTTCTTCTTTTTTTTTTTTTTTTTAGTATATTTTTTGACATTATTATTACGAAATACAAATTCTATTTTTACAATACATTGTTACAAAATACATAAAAGACCTTCTTAATTTTACAATATCACATTATCAAAATTGATTTCATTTTAATAGCCTCTATCATATAACATTAGACCGCCTTCAGTTTGTATGGTGGGAGAAGATAGAGGTAATATCGAATTTCGTACTTCTCGCGAGAAGCCAAGAGCTTCATCATCTATTGCAACGTTACGATTTGTTTCGGGATCAAGCATGTAATTATAATAGAAATCAATAATGAACCCATATTTCTCCAAAAAAGACATCCCCAGAATATTGAAATTGACCTCTGCAGCGAATGCGTACAATTCATATTGCCTCCCAAGCCCCAAGTCAATTTTAATTAATTTTTTATTATAAATAGATATCAATGTTCCGTTAGCTGCTGTCACAGAACCCATGATACCCCCACTCTTGTCTGCCTCTGAAGGTCGTATTAAATTTAAAGAGCTTCCCCAATCTAGTAAATAATTATTATTACTTCGCCTATCCGTAATGGAATAAAATTTCAGAAAAACCGCTCTTTTTGCAGCTATTGCAGTTCCAACATTAACACAATTTTTCTTTAAAAATGTTGTATCCTTTTCGCTTCCGAAATTTATCCAATTAACATCATCATAATTTTCGCTATCATCGTCAGTATCATTATTATTATTATTATTATTATTATTATTATTTTTTTCATTATTATTACTACTTTCGCTTTTATCATTATTATTATTATTATATTATTATTATTATTATTATTATTATTATTATTATTTATTATTATTATTATTATTATTATTATTATTATTATTATTATTATTATTATTATTATTACTACTTTCGTTATTATTATTATTATTTTTATTATTATTATTAATTATTATTATTATTATTATTATTATTATTATTGTTATTATTCCCCTCAGCCTCAATATTATTGGTTGAATAATAATTCAGAACCCTGCGTTCTTCCTCGATTCGCGCCTCGGCATTTAAATCATAAGCGCTATGATACTCTTCCCCCCCCCCCCTCAATTCAGTCATTACAGTATTTTTAAATATCCCGTTTTCTACATCTGAACTTAACCTACCCTCTTGCTCCGCATGAGAGGAGCCACAAACTGAAATAACATCAGCCTCTGCCTCCGTGCTTTCTCCCGTCTCGCCATGGGAATGAATTGACTCCTTGGGAGGGATAACCACTCCCCCACCAGAGTCACTTTCTGTGACAGCAGTTACAGCAAGATCACTAACATTCTCGTCCCCAATTTCGTTATCGTAATTAAAAGTTCTATTACTAGCATGCTTATTATTACAGTCAGTATTTCTAACATATTTATACCTATTATTATAATATGCGTTTTTATTACAATTATAATTATTATAAACACCATCATGATTCACATTTCTATTATTATAATTATTATTATAGTTTGCAACCCCTACCCTTATAAATATTATTATGATTAATCCCTCTATTATGTCCATAATTATAATTATTAAAAGTACCCCTTCTATAGCATGCATCTCTAAAATCGTTAGCGTAATATTTTTTTCGTCGACGGTAACCAGTCTCCCCTCCCCCAAAATTCCTATACCGATTACCCCCAGAATTGTTATTTATTCTACGTTTATCATTATGGCTATAATTTCTACCGTTATTATGATTATTATTATTATTATAATAATAATATCTTCTACTATTATAGTTATTATTATGACTATCATTATAATGATTATTGTAAAAACCATTTCTACTAAAATTATTATGATTATTATTATAAAACCATCTTCTACTATTACAGTTATTATTGTGACTATTATTATAATGATTATTGTAAAAACCATTTCTACTAAAATTATTATGATTATTATTATAAAACCATCTTCTAAAATTTTTACCTCTATTATTAAATTTATTGTTATGCCCAAAATAAGAGTTGCCGTTCGGGTGTCTATAAAAACCCATACTTATTCCCCCTCTTTGGCCCGCTAATTGAGCCATAGAGGAGCTTCTCCGTTTCCCTGTATTGAATTTTGATCGTCAATGTTGATCGCAGAATTTTTTGAAGTCTCGCAAATCGCTGTCACTAGATCCGTTATGGTTTTAATGAGAGCAACCATTTCTTCCGTTGTCTTCTCCTGCTTAGCTATTAAGCGTTCTATTTCACTTTCGTTTGTGGTAGGCCCTATTTGTTCATTTCGAGAAAAGTCGTCTTCTTCTCCCATTCCCCCGTTTCGGAGAACTTCGTGAGGAACAGGCGGGTTGGGGGTTATAAGAGTCATCTTGCTTCTTTGTTTCGAATTTGGGTGAAACTTCTTAAGGTCGGGCAATCTTTAACGGTTTTTCTTTCTTCTTGGGGAATTTGGGATTTTTTTTTTTTTTTTTTTTTTTTTTTTTTTTTTGTTATAGCGGCTTTATCGTCTTTCACGCTGTACTTTTTTTTTGGGAAATTTGAATTGTGTTCTCTTTTTCACTCTCAAATGAGATGGCACTTTTCAGATCAGTTAGGTATGGGAGTTCAATGTCACTCTGAAAGGGTTACCATTTCTTTTGTATTAACCCTTGAAGAGTTGAATACAGTGGTAATAAAAGGGGATAATTACTTTTTATTTTTATTTCTAAGACTAATTAAATCAAATAGTAAATAATGGTATCAATGTTAAAAACAATTAATAATGCACTCAATTCATTAGTTCACAATAGGCTAGTTCATAGTCATTAATAAAATTGGGGTGAAAGTTAATACAATAATTTCTACGATCAAACACAATTTTCCGGTCTTTTAACAAGCTAATGGCTTACACAACCTCTATTCTTATAACGTGAGGTCCTAACGCATCTCTTTTCTTTTTTATGAGAACCCTAACTCCCTTTCCTCCCTTCATACCCGGGCACTCCGTTTGGACCGCACGTTTCCGCAGGCAGCCATCACATTTTGAAAGTGCCCTCACAAAAGAGTATTTAAATATTTTTGCTTATACAATGAAAATAATAATTTAAAATTTAATGTACGGATGCATATATCAAGTATACATAATTATTATAGTGAGGGTAGGGAAAACCTGCCTCTTACATATATATATATATATATATATATATATATATATATATATAGAATATATATTATATATTATAGTATATAATATAATTATATATTATATATATATAATATATTATGAATAGACTTTTAAAGTTTATGATGTTTCTACCGGAGCTCAGCTATCCGTGTCTTCCAACCTGTGAGTATTGAAAAATAAGTTAAATGCTTTTAAAAAAAAGGAAAAATCATCTAGCATTGATTTTCTGATCGAAATCTTCGATTCTGTATAATATATATATATATATATATATATATATATATATATATATATATAATATATATATATTATATATATATATATATATATATAATATATAATATATATATTATATATATATAATATATATATATATAATATATAATATTATATATATATTATATATTAATTATATATATATATTATATATATATATATATAGCGTCCATTAGAATCTTATGAAATAGTCTGTATTATTACTATTCTTAAATTATATTAAATGAAAACTACTGTTTGAATAGAACACCCAACAACATATTAACTGATGCGGGTAAAGAATTTCAGAATGAAAAACTTAAAATGGGATTTCAAAACTTTAAGAATTTTAGAGATTTTCATTCATATGATTGATTGTGTTATAAAGAAATGGAAAAAAGTGATGACGTCAGAGTTTTATCATGCTTTTTTTTATTTTATTTTATTTTTTTTATTTTATTTTAAATTTTCTATCGTTTTTGTTGGTTATGAACAGAGTTTTCGATATTTGGACGCTTTGATGTTTTAATGCTTTGATGTGCTGACGTTTTCAACTATTCGATGTAATCATGTTTTCGATGTTTAACGATTCGATGATTAAATTAGGAAATTTCAAAAGCGGGTCATTTCAGAGACTGATCGATAGACTGGTCTTTTAATAAGAATGACTTCTCTCAAAGTTCTGTGTATACTTTAAAAAAAGTCGTCGTGCTGTTATATTTCCCCAAGACCTGAATGCAATATCTCGAACACCCATGAGTCCTGAATCTTTGTGAAATACCGAAGGCTTTATTTCTGTAATGGCTCTCGAGAACCATTACACTCCCCGTAGTAGCAATATACATTACAGTACTGAACTTCTACATTTCAAATTTTAAGCAGAAAATTAACATTAATTTACATATTGAATAATTTACGACATAAAAAAAAGTGTAATAATGAAAATTAATATTACAAAAAAAAAAAAAAAAAACTAATGAAATTTAAACAGCAAATCATATCAGATCTTGTAAATATAAAGACACCCTAATCGTATGTGATAGGAGTTTCTATTGGTCTAAATTTTATGTCATATTATTTTTTATTGGTCGAGATTTTAATAGAAAGGTCAGAAGTTTTTTCAATTGGCTGAAATTTTTGTGACGTATTGTTACGTATATTTTTATTGGTCGAGATTTTAATAATAACAAGCCTTTGGCTTGCTCCTAACGGAGCAAGGCTTGTCTATTGAGCGAGGGCTAACGCCCTCGCAATTGGAGGTGGGTAATATATATATATATATATATATATATATATATATATATATATATATAAATATAAAGATATAATATATTATTATATATATATATATATATTAATAGATATTATATATATATATATATATTAAATAAATATATATATATATATATATATATATATTACCGTTATCACATATGCTAATTATCAATATGATATGACATATAATTAGTAAGTGAAGGTATAAGATAGGGATAGTGGATAGTAGTGAGGTAATATGTAAGAGTTTGAGATATATAGTATGATAATAGGTATATGAGAAGATATATATAGATATATATATATATATATATATATATATATATTACTATATATTATATATATATAATATAGTATATATATAATATATATATTCAACACTCATTGTGGACACAAATAATAAATATTTACGTCGAAATAAACTAAAAAATTAAAAAAATGAATTGAAAAAAATCAATTGAAGCTCAAAAAAATGAAAAAAGTAAGTATTCATTTTATAGCAAGATTAAATCCATTCAACAAAAAAGGAAACGAAATGGAACGAATTTTTTGGCATTTTAATAATGAATTACTTATATATGCATATGATATGATTACAACTGTATATTATAATATATATATTAATAAGTATATATATATATAATATTATAAATATATATTATATATAAAATATATATATATATATATATATAATATATAGATATATATATATATATAATATATATATAATATATATAACTTTAATCTTGCTATACCTTTATTTTTTCATTAAAAAAAAAAACACTAACCTTCCATAAATTTAAGTATAAAAATTACTTATAGTCGTAATAAAAATCTCCATGCGTATATAAAATTTTACCAAAACAAAATTCAGTTAACAGAAGTGAAAACTACAAATTTAACATAGAAAATATTAAAATATACATTTGAAAGCGGTGCTTTATAGATTGTTTTCGTGTTATTAAACTAAAAATAAAAAAATAAAAAAATTTTAAGCCCATAGAAAAATAAATAAAAAAAAATTTCTTTGCATAAAGCCAATTTTTACTCAGGAAAAATACAGGTTTACATCATAGTGTCGTTTGAAGCGGTACTGAGAGAGAGAGAAGAGAGAGAGAGAAGGAGAGAGAGAGGAGAGAGAGAGAAGAGAGAGAGAGAGAGAGAGAGAGAGAGAGAGAGAGAGAGAGAGAGATGTAATATGACTCATAAGTAAATGACAAAATTCTTAAAAGCATCTTTTTCCCGCTAAATTTTTTTTTTTTTTTTTTTTTTTTTTAAATCATTAAAAATTAGCTTCCTATTTCAAAAACACATTTTTTTCCCCGCTTGGTATGTGAAATTTTTTAAAAACAATAAAATTCTTTAAAAATATTTTACTTAAAAATTTGAAATTTACTTTAGAAAAACAAAACACATATAGTATGCTAAATCAACTCTCTAAGTCTAAGGGAAGCTTTTGGGCTATTTTACCTTCTCATCGTCGATACGTGACGTCTCTGTGTGATTTTTTTTTCTTTTTAACTTTGGCACATTGAAAGAAATCGAAAGATGATTTTTTTTTTCATTTGCGCATTGAAAGAAATTCGAAGATGCATTTTCTTCTTTTCTTTTGCGCATTGAAAGAAATCGAAGATGATTTTTTTTCTTTTGCACATTGAAAGAAATCGAAGATGATTTTTTTTTCTTTTGCGCATTGAAAGAAATCGAAGATGATTTTTTTTTTCTTTTGCACTTGAGAAGAAATCGAGATGATTTTTTTTTTCTTTTGCGCATTGAAAGAAATCGAAGATGATTTTTTTTTCTTTTGCGCATTGAAAGAAATCGAAGATGATTTTTTTTCTTTTTTGCACATTGAAAGAAATCGAAGATGATTTTTTTGCTTTTGCGCATTGAAAGAATCGAAGATGTTTTTTTTTTCTTTTTGCGCATGAAAGAAATCGAAGATGAATTTGTTTTTTTTCTTTTGGCCGCATTAAAAGAAATCCGAATGATGAGTTTTTTTTCTGTTGCGCATTGAAAGAAATCCGAAGGAAAGCGAATAAATCGAACAAAATTATGCTACTTTTAATAATTAAATGCATGCTAATTGTAGATGAATCTGGCAATAAATATCAAATTAATTAATTTTTATATGAGATCAAAAAAATAATTAAAAGTGAACAATAGTTTTTGAAAATTAGTTAAACCTGGACACTATCTTATGAGCGAAGTGCCAATTATTAGCCTACAATTTTTGAAATTGAAGAGCTACATATTAGCTATTTATATTAGTATTTATATTATATTATATTATATTATATTATAATATATATAGATATATAATCATATATATTATATAATATATATATGATATATATATTATATATATATACTATATATATATATAAGTATATATATATATATATACTTATATATATATATATATAATATATATAAACGAATTGAATCATTAACCTGAGAAGCTTGTAAACTATATATATATATATATATATATTGTATATATATATATTATATATATATATAGTATATATATAATATATATAATATATATATATATATAGTATAATATATATACTAATAATATACTATATATATATTATAATATATATATATTATATAATATATACTATATATATATTTAAAGTTACCATTAGTAATCATTAATAAATATTGGAAAGTAATAACTCAAGATGCTTATTGTAAGAGGAAGAAAAAGAGGTTTCGAATGGCAAGAAGTCATTGAGGTTGAAGGAGAGATAAACAAAGTCTGTTGTGATCACTGTAAGTCAATGATTAGCTCAAAAACAGAGAGAACGAGGACACATCTCAAAAAGTCTTTTCAAAAGATGAAGAATTTCGAGAAACAGGGATGCACTTTACAACGTGAGCTTTCAACTGCTGAAAAAGAAATTCTTGATATTATATCGACTTAGAAAATCCTGCCCCTCCAGCATGTACATCTTTCAGCATCATGAGTGAATAAAATTGTTAATTTACTGATGTAAGCGACACCAATTTAATGCCCACATCTCCAGTTCTATCAATCTCCTAAAGTTCCCACTTTCAAGATTTGACTTCCTGTACATCGACTCCCCAGCTTCTCTAGAAGTTATGAAAAACACAATATTGACCTACAAGTAGCTCGTTTCTTTTTTATTGCCAATGTCATGTTTCAGTGCACACCTTGAGTAAAATACAACTAGGCTCACTACTAATTACACATAATATAGTTTTTATTATTTCATATTAATAATTTTTAAAAATTGTTGAAAATAGAAGCAAAGACAAAAACAAAAAAAAAACGAAAAAAAGGTCGACTCTTTTTTTAAGCTGGGCTTTTTGGTTTTTTTGGGGGCAGTTTTTAATTTCAACCCATATATATATATATATATATATGAGCTATATAATGTATAACTTTCTATATAGTATATAATAAAATATAATATAAATTAGTACTATTAGGTAATATATATAGGAGGTGATGAGGTATATATATATATATATATATATATTATATAATATTATATGATATGATAGTAGTAATATATATTGTGTAAGTGACAGTAGGACATCTCTAATATAATTCCCACATTAATTAACCCCAAATTTTCCCTATCATTTTCCAGTCCACATCCTTGATATATATATATATATATATATATATATATATATATATATATATATATATATATATATATATATATATATATAGTAATATATAGTATATATATAGATATATATATAGTATGGTAGATGAGGGGGGGTGATATATATTAATATATTATTATATATATATATATATGCGTGCATTGTTGTATAATCGGTTTGAGCGTATTCATTAAGGCGTATTGCATGCGACGCCATTTTACTTTTGCATGTAACTCACAACGATATTTGCGACAAAAGCCTTTAATGGAAATTAAGTTCACATTAAAGTGAACTTCAATCATAAACCTTTATTCAGATTATATATATACTTATAATAGATATATATTAGTATATCATATATATATAAATATTATATATATATATTATATATATTAATATATATATATATAGGTATATATATAATATATATAAACGTAGTACGTGAGTTACTAGTTAACTAGATATATTATACCTAAATATATATATAATATAATATATACTGAATATATATATATATATATGAAATTCATGCGCAAAATACTCTGCACACTTTGCAGGTATTACGGATACATCCTGTTCTCGTGTAGTCCGTTGAGCACTGTCACATGTCTTACAAAATGAATACGAAATCGTTTTTGAGTTTACGTTGGGATTCTACACAACTTTCTGGAAAATACGTCATCGATCTATTGATGGTATAAGGGCCATTAGTGGTCGTCATCGATCCGGTGCAACCGAGCCCCAGTTTGATCATCTCTCACAATTCCGTTAAACTGCAGCAGAGGTATTTTTGATATGGGTGCATCCTATGCGATACGTCTCCTGGTATAACCTTCAGCCTTATGACCATTCCATATGCCCCTCCACACATTGAAATCATATCAACCTCGTTGGCGAAATGTATAAATAATCGACCATTATAACCATTAATAATAACCATATGACCTGTTCTCCTGACAGACGGTACACTGATTGACCTTGTTTTCTCTGATAATTCTTTTTAACTATGACAACTCATGACCATGGCAACATAGATTAACATATGACCTGTTCTCCTAACACACAACATTGACCGACCTACTTCCGCTGATAAACCTTTCTAACAATCTGACGCAGTTTCTTATAATATATATATATATTATATTATAGGTATATATACTATAAATAGAATATATATATATATGTATATAATATATATAATATATTATGAAAATATATAAATATATAAAGGTAATATATATATATATATAATAATATATATTAATATATATATATATATATATATATATATAATAAATAGTAGTGGGAGTCCGTATAGATATAATATATATCATGCGGCTCGTTATGCCGTTCAAATTCTTGAGTAGGCAAAATCTCACAATATATATTTAAAAATATATATATATATATATATATATATATATATATATATATATATATATATATATATATAGATATATAATATATACTATATATATAATAATATATATACATACTACAACACTCAGGAAAAAAAATTAGAAATTTTTAATGAAACTTAATCGTGATATGAGCTAGATTCCAATATCCCCTTATTTATAAAACTAAGAGCTCAATTTATTAAAAAGCGCACAAAATCAGTAATAAATTAATATTAGTAAATAATATAAAAGCTATTTATATGCTGAATCTCATAGCTCCACACCCCAGGAAACATTCCTCACTAATTAACATGAAAATTAAAACTACGGGTTGCGAGCAAAATTAGCTACTAGCCTAGAAGGAGTCTGACTCAACGAGTATGGCAGACTCTCGTTGGAAGAATAAGTCAATGATTTTAAATGAAATTATGAATTATATAAGTCGGTATAAGAGATGTTCAAGTGATCATAAAATAATTAATTAGCTAATTATTATTCATATGTTATTAATAATATTATTATTATTTCTTGCCTAAATGTAATTTAAATTGGGATTCTTTAAAAAAAATGACTGCGATAATTGGTCGTTCGCGCAAATTAATGAAGTTGCCTATCCAATAGGAAAGAACTATTTTTTTTACTCAGAGAAGTAACAGTTGCCACATATCGTAATATTAAAAAAGGAATCGAGTAGAAATTTCAGTCGGCGGCTTATCAGTGATGCCTCGCCAACACACACACACACGACACACACAACACCCACCCCACACCATCAGCACACACTGACACGAGCACGACAGCACACACACACACACACTACTAAACAAACTCTTTGACACACAACACACACACACACACACAGCATAATATATATATTACGAGTATATATATAATATATATATATTATAATTTATATATATTAATATATAATAAGTATAATATTATAGTATAATAAATATATATATATAGGGTAGGTAGGGTAGGTATATAGCTGAGCGTTTTTAATTTTTTTTTGGTTCTTGCGCCTACTCTGCGCTACCCTAAAGCCGCATGATATATGAAATAGTATTAAGGTATAGTAATATATAGGTGTATGAGAGAAATTAACTATATATATATATATAGTTTATAGTTGTAGCTCTATATAGTAGTATTAAATAATATATATATATATATATATATATATACTATATATAATATAATATATATATATATATATATATATGAAAATAAATTATGAGATAATATTCAGAATTTTTTTTAACTTGTGTATCATTCTTAGTCATAAATAATAACTTTGAAAAGAAAAAAGTTTGGTGAAGGAATGCAAACGTTTTTAGGCATGTCGCCGATTTAAATTTATTCCCATATAATCTTAGCCAATATCCATATCTAAATTGTATACAGTATATACTATATTATATATATATATATATGATAATAATATATATTAAGGTAATCTATATAATATATAACTATCTATAAAATATAGTACCCTAAGTATTATATTATACATATATATATATATATATATATATATATAGTATATATCAATATATATATATAGTTAGAAATGTACCGATACCAGAAAAAGAGGCCGATAGCGAGATACCGTATACTCTATTTTAATGGTGCGATTACGATACGATTACCGATACTTAATGGTGAATAAAATACACAGTTTAATAGATAAAACATTTGTGCACTTAGCCTAGGCACTCAAGATTAGCGATCCCCATGTACAAAACAGATACTTTAGTCATTTATATTTCATATGGTTTTCTGATCTGCTTCTGACTAGTTCTTTCCTTTGTGTAAACCAGAAGATATCGCCCACTAAGGCGGACACCACACTTAGATAAAATTGTCTAAGTTACTAAAGTTACACTCAGCTAGAAACTCTATTCGTTATATTACCAGAAATATATATAATCTCTTTTCATTATAGTACCAACTTTATGATAATGACCTCATAGACTAAATGATAACAGTTGCAGTACATCCCTAATTTCGTGCCCAATTATATTTATTTATAAATTAAAAATATTACCTTTAAGGAATAATAATTGCAAAGTATAATATTAATAACTTTTTGTATGTTAAATGTGTTATTTAAAAATATATCCACCTTTCCATTTTCAAAGTAAGTAATTACAAAGCTTTAGCTACTATGCTTTTATGTTTTAACATGATTACAATTTACAAGAAGATTCTTTAACTAGCTTACAATATAAAGAATAAAAATAATGAAAGAAGGAGACCTCAATTAATCAGCCGAAGAGTTAAAAAAAAAACCATATTACTCAAACATGACATAATAAAATACTACCTTTAAGATAGATATCATTCAAATACTCAAATTCAAAATTTACAAATTGTGATGCAAAAACCTTAAGCTTTCACTAGTATCTTGCGAGAGACTGTTCCTTTTTGGCGTGTTTTACATTCCTACCTACACTTATAAAAATACGCTCTATCTTCGACTGATGAAGGAGCTGCCCTGATAATTATTTCCTGCAAGCGACTGATAATAATGAAACTTGCCCCATTTTCATTTTGCCACCGCATGAAAGGATTCTCTTCTGTAGGCAGCATCTCATGTTTTCGTAGCGCCTCATCTCCTCTTTCACAGACTGCAAATTTGAATTATCTTTGCTCCTTGATGACTGTCTCTTCAGTTTTTACGATGGCGTTCCTTGGTGTGATTTCTTTGATGGTGAATGAGATGTCAATGCAATTTCGCCATGAACTTATCAAAGTCTAACATATCCAAATCCTCACCTTCAGTAGGTTATTGCCTGAAAAAAAGCCACCATCGTCACTATCAGTGCTGTTGCCAGGGGTTGCAAATAAGCTGCTTCCACTTCTCTGTCTCTTTTTTTTTTTTTTTTTTTTTTTTTTTTTGGTCGAACGAACAAGCTCCTCGGCTTATGCTATTTTGAATGCATTGTAGAAGTGTTCACCCGTCGGCAGTCGCGCGTTCTTTGTAGGGTTCAGCTAGCTTAAGAATTTGCTCTTATTAGAACCTATTATTTTATTTATTTTTTTACAGTTGTCACCACCGTTCACGGGCAAAGCCCTATTCAAGGAGTAAGAATGTTGAGCGCCTCAAAAATCCATCTAACGCAAATTACGCCAGATTATCGACAGACGCAGCTTTTTTAAAGTTGCAGCGGAAATTAAAGTGAAGTAGGGAAACACAAGATGATGGAAGCGAGAATTCCACAGAATCTAGAGGTGGCAGGAAAGAAAGAAGCACCGCAACGAACCAGTCTTAGTCTGGAGTTTCTAACATCAACACAAAACTCTTATCCATAGTGCCGACACTAGCACCTATGTGCCTTACTGAGGCTTCGTAAAGAAGTGTGGTACGCGATCGGTGGATAGTTCCCTTAGAAAACTTTCCTATACTTGAGTACCTATAGAAAAGCGTAAATAAAGCCACCAACATCGCGCAAACAATGCCTAAATATAAAGCGTCAAAAAAGTGAACTAGAAAGACAGCAGTTATAAGTCTTTGGCCTTTTGACTCGAACCCTATCAAAAAGTCCGATGAAAACCAGAGCCCCCGTCCCCCCACAGATACTGATGAGCAGACGTCCTTAAAAAGGGCGAAAAATTAATAAAAAGGATGCGACTCTAATATGTATAGTGGAGTAACTGAAAGAGAGGAAATTAAAAACATTCTAAGCACTCTGTATAACAGGATTCTCACATTTTCTTGAATCAGAGACCCCTTAAGCATACTACTGTGATTGATTGATTTATTCACTGTGGGTTTTCAAAAACATTTTTTTGTTTATGTTAAGGCCAAGGATGTTTATATTGTCAACAGGAGAGACGAGAGAAACCGTCGAAAAGAGATAGAAAGTTAAGAGTAATAGAAAGAGATTTGTAGAGATGGGTTTTTAAAGAATTAATTTCACTAAGCTTGAGACGACCCAACCCCCTGAAATTCTATCCAGATCAGCGAAATAGAATCCGGAAAGATTAAATCAAGAGCAACTCTAGCAGTTAAAGAATGATTAGATTTGATATGAGGATAGGAATGAAAGGGTCAAGTTATCGACATATGAGTGGATAAGTTAGTGTTGCAGGTTGAGAAGATCATTGGATGAAAAGCAAGGAATAGATAGCGAGAATAAACAGAAACACCGAGGAAACACCCTATTGACAGAAAAAGAAGAAGTCGCCCATCAACAACAGCCAACATTGAGGGAGATTTGAAAGAAGCTAGACATAAGTAAGCAAAGAGAAGAAGAAAACCCAAAGGAGGGGCAGCTGGATGAAGCAGTGACGCGTGCCATAACCGGTCAAAATGCTTTGGATAAGTCAAGCGCCACCACACAAGTCATCCCGTAGTTCCTAAGAGCGAAAACCATAAATCTGTTAAATAGGAAAGTATATCACAAGTAGACCTCGAGCGCCGAAAGCCGTACGGGTAATCAGAAAGAAGGGAAGGAGATTCCAGATGACTCTAAGAAAGTGAGAGTTGAGAAGTTTCAAAGATCTTAGAAGAATACAAGAGAGCAGCTATAGGGCGATAGTTAGAAGGATCAGAGCCAGCATCATTTTTTCGGAATAGGTTAGCACATATGCGCGCTTCCAACAACTAGAGGAAAGTTAGTATTGGGATAGACGAATATAGTTGAACGAGGGTGGGGTCAGCACGGAAGAACACTTCCTCAAAACTGGGAGCAGGAATGCATCCGCGGCCACCCACCTTCCTACGTTCATAATTTCAGAGCTCATGCACCGATCAAATGAAATGACAGTTAAAGGCATAGGACACCTCAGAGGAGAAGGAGGAGGAAGAGGAATACCAAAATCGTCCATGGTTGAGATTAGAGGAAAATAGAGGCCCAAATAGAATGGATGGCCTTTTCAGTGGGGTTATTAACAACAGACATCATTCAGAGCGAATAAGAGCAGAAAGGATGATTTACAGAAGTTGTTAGAGATGTTTTTGCAAGAGGCCAGAGAAATTTGTAAGTAGGAGAACAAGGTCAGCGCATTTTCGTTAATGAAAGTCCGCTTTTCTCGTCGAAGAGTATCCCTGCAACGATTCTAGCTGAATGAAAATTGCAAGAGTGATTGGAGAACGAGAATTTTCCACACCGATAAAGCATTGTCTACTAGCCTGATATGGCCAGCAACAAGCACGATCCGAACCATGGATGTTTGGAGCTGAGAGAAAAAAGCATTTAGTCAAGAAGAATGAACCGCTCATTCCATTAACAATTACAGTTCCCACTTATCGCAGAATCTAAAGCGTCTTAAGAGTCCAAGCAGTCACTTCAATTATAGTTAGCGTAGAGGCAACGCAATGCCCCCCAATCGGCCGACCAAAGTGCCAGAAAAACCGCATAAGGGCAGGATGGAGATGGTGGAGAGAAAGTATTAAAATAAGTGATATAAGCGTTGTGTAGAATTTACGATAGAGCGGAGGTGCGTGTAATTATAGACAGAAGACTAGTGGGAAGCATAGGGTCAAGTGTGTTCAAGAATCGTTGGGACGACCCGAATGTGTGTAGGTTATTTAATCAGTTGCTCCAGATCGTTGCAGAATACTGAATGAT
>JABUQX010081296.1:0-7500 GCA_015478945.1 Trachelipus rathkii | reverse complement strand
TTATGTTTTACTGCTTTAACTCACATATTATTAACATTACATACCTTAAAGCAGCTAAATCCAGTAAATCAATAGAGTTGCTTACTAACCACCTAGGGGAATAGTAAGGCTTTGTTTTACTGCTTTACTGTTTTAACTCATGTTTTACTGCTTTAACTCATGTTTTACTGCTTTAACTCGTATATGTTTTACTCCTTTAACTCACATATTTATTAACATTACATTCACCTTAAAGCAGTAAATCAGTAAATCAAATAGAGTGGACTCCTTAACACCTAGGCGTGGCTTAGCTAGCTTTTGCTTTTACTGCTTTACTGTTTAACTCATATGTTTACCGTTTTAACTTTTGTTTTACTGCTTTAACTCATGTTTTACTGCCTTAACTTATATGTTTTACTGCTTTACCTCACATATTTTTTAACATTACATACCTTAAAGCAGTAAATCAGTAAATCAATTAGAGTGTTCCAGCAACAAGCGGGATTAGTATGCTTTTTGTTTTACTGTTTAAACTTTCTGCTTTACTGCTTTAACTCATGATTTACTACTATTTTAACTCATATATTTATTAACATTATGTTTTTTTTATTTTGTTTTAATACTTTTATTTATTTTTATTATTATTTTTATTATTATTTTTATTTTTATTATTTTATTTTATTATTATTTTTATTGAATTTTTATTTATTTATACTGTAGTGTTATTTACTTCATGCCTACTGTTATTATTATTTAGAACAACCCACAGTCACACACACAACCACACACACACACACACACACACACACACACACACACATACATACACACACCACACACACACACACACACACCACACACATCACACGTACATTTATAATTACTCATTCAATAAACTAAAATTTATTTCAAAAATGTTCTAAAACTTCTATAATAAATCAATCAATATCTTTTGAACAAAGAATTTATTATTACTGTTAATACTTTTTGTTTATAAATTTTATAACTATCAATTTTTAATAACTTTTACTAAAATTTCATGAAATTTAGTAAAAACATATATTTTACGTGCCTTAAAGCAATAAATCAGTAAATCAGTAAGCGGTAGCCCCTAGCACCCCTCGACATCAAGCTATGCACGTTTTGTTCTATTGACTTACTGGTTTTTACATCATCTTTAGCCATGCAATAAGTATAAAATTAACAAAATAAGTTCTTCTCTGCCAACATGACATGTATATTATTAAAATCATTCTAAGTTTTTATTTAAAAAATAACAATTATTCACTTACAGTTTATATTATTTCACCGATTGTTAACTAAAAGTATTTCAAAAGTTTTTAAAATAATTCGGATTTCTTTATTATTATTATTATTATCTATGTACATTGAAAATCCATCACGAGAAAACACAACAACCCGCACTCCTACAGATACGAAACTGACCTCTCTCTTTAAAATGTGTTGAAATAACTACTTTTATAGCCTAAATTTAGGATAATCCTTTTTGTATCCGCGGGGATTTAAGCCTAATTCCAGGTGAAAAAATATATTTCAAACTGGACCTTTTTCTGTAAAATGTGGTGCCATAAAATTACGTTAGGCCTAAATTTAGGCCTAAATTGAGGATAAGCCTTTTTGTGAAGGGCTAATTTAATCCTAATTCCAGGTCAAAAGGAATTCCAGTATAGACAAGAATCATTATTATTATATTTTTATAATATAATTTCAATAATGAAACATGCTGGATCGGTTAGATCCTTTAAGCAGGTAAGAAGAAAATGTTTTCCTTACTTGTGATTGGTCGGAGTAGTTTTTCCCTAGTTCATAAGCTAACCACCAGGCATCAGCATGAGCCCCACCCGCAAGGCAGCCAACCCGCACCCGCTGGTGGTCCCGACGCGTCCCCCGAACGCCGCGTGCGCCGCAGGCCGCAATATTTCCGCGTCCCGCCCGCCGCGTGCGCCCGCAGCGCAATAATTTCCGCTGTTCCCGCCCTCCGCGTGCGCCCCGCAGGCGCAATATTCCCACCACACACACACACACACACAACACACACACACACACACACACACACCCACACACACACACAACACAACACTCACTTACACATATTAAACAGTATAATTTGAATTAAAACATTTTTATTTTTTATTTTATTATTATCCTTAGTGTTATTTACTCATCCTCTTTTATATTATTTAGAACACACATACACACACACACACACACCCCATACAACAACACACACACACACATACACTCACTTACACATATAACATATAAATAAGTTTTAAAATATTTGTATTTTTATTTTATTATTATCCTTAGTGTGTATTTACTTCATGCCTATTGTTTATTATTATTTAGAACACACATACACACACACACGCCACACATTACACACACACACACACCTCACTTACACATATAACGTATAATTATTAAAAAACATTTATTTTTATTTTAATATATTATATATTAGGGTTATTTACTTCATGCCTATTTTTAATTATTTAGAACACACATACCCACACACGGCACACACACACACACACACACACACACACACACATTACACACATTACACATACGCTCCCACCCACTCGATATTTTGAATGCTCATCTTTGATGCCTCAAGCTTTGATGCCTCAACTTTTGATGCCTCCAGCTTTTGATGTCTCAGCTTTGATACCTCAACTTTAATAACTTAGCTTTGTATCTCAGCTTTGGTGTTCATCTTTGATGACTCATCTTTGATGGCGTCATCTTTGATGGTATAAAGGTAATAAAGCTAAAAACTGTAGGTGTCCTCATAGCCGCAGCTTGTTATTAAAGCGCCATTGTACTTCAGGTGTGGATTGTATTGATGAAGTGTGAAACTAACATACAGAGGTTCACGCTTACCAATAGGGATGAGTTCTCTGGTAATTAGCTACTGAAGGACCGGAAACCCGGATACGCCGGTTGACATACGCCCTCAACATCCACGTTCGGCAATGAGATACCTTTTTAATTTCGGGAGGTGGATTCGAACCAGCGGTTCATGCGGGGTGGGTCACGCGTAGGGCAGGGCGGAAACGCGGAAATATTGCGCCTGCGGCGGGCGGGGACGCGGAAATATTGCGCCTGCGGCGCACGCGGCGGGCGGACCGCGTCGCGGGACGCACCAGCGGGTGCTGGGTTGGCTGCCTTTGCGGGTGGGGCTCATGCTGAGCCCTGGTGGTTAGCTTATGAAATAGAGATAAGGATTACTCCGACCAATCACAAGTAAGCAAAACATTTCCTTCTTACCTGCTTAAAGGATCTTACCGATCCAGCATGTTTCAGTTTGAAATATAATTTATAAAAATAATAAATAACAATGCATTTCTTGTTCTATACGGGAATTACCTTTTGACCTGGAGATTAGGATTAAAATTAGCCCTTCACAAAAAGGCTTATCCTAAATTTAGGCCCAAAAAATTTAGGCCTAACGTAGTTGTTAGTGCACCACATTTTACAGAAAACGGTCAGTTTTTGAAATAAATTTTGACCTGGAATTAGGCTTAAATCCCCCCGCGATACAAAAAGGATTATCCTAAATGTGTAGGCCTAAAGTAGTTATTTCAACACATGTTACAGAGAGAGGTCAGTTTCTGTATCTGTTAAGAGTGCGGGTGTTGTGTTTTCTTTTTTTTTTTGTTTTTTTTTGTTGTGTATCCTGATGGATTGTCAATGTACATAGATAATAATAATAATATAAAGAAAATCGAAATTATTTAAAAAACTTTGAAAATATTTTTTAGTTAACATCGAAGCGTGAATTAATATGAAATGTAAGTTGAATAATTGTATTTTTAATTAAAGAACTGAGAAGGATTTTAAGTAAATACATGTTATGTTAGCAGAGAAAAACTTATTTTTTTATTTTATACTTATTACATGGCTAAAGATGATGTTAAAGCAGTAAGTCAATAAGAACAAAAGTGCATAGCTTGATGTAGAAGCGGTCGCTAGGGAGGCGTGGCCTTACTGATTTACTGATTTATTGCTTTAAGGCACGTAAAATATAGTTTTTAATAAAATTTCATGAAATTTTAAGTAAAAGTTATTTTAAAACTTGATAGTTATAAAATTTATAAACAAAAAGTATTAACAGTTAATAATAAATTCTTTGTTCAAAGATAATGATTGATTTATTATAGAAGTTTTAAGAAACTTTGAAATAATTTTAGTTATATTTGAATGAGTAATATAAATGTACGTGTGTGTGTGTGTGTGTGTGTGTGTGTGCTGTGTGGTGGTGTGCTGTGTATGTGTGTGTATGTGTGTGTGTGTGTGTGTGTGTGTTGTGTGTGAATGTGTGTTCTAAATAATAATAACAGTAGGCATGAAGTAAATAACACTAAGTATAATAATAAAAATAATAAAAATAATAATAAAATAAAATAAAAATAATAAAAATAATAATAAAAATAAATAAAAATAATAATAAAATAAATAAAAAGTATTAAAACAAAATAAAAAACAATGTTAATAAATATATGAGTTAAAACAGTAAAACATATGAGTTAAAGCAGTAAAGCAGAAAGTTAAAGCAGTAAAACAAAAGCATACTAATCCCCTTGTTGCTAGGTAACACCTCTATTGATTTACTGATTTACTGCTTTAAGGTATGTAATGTTAATAAATATGTGAGTTAAAGCAGTAAAACATATAAGTTAAAGCAGTAAAACATGAGTTAAAGCAGTAAAACATGAGTTAAAACAGTAAAACATGAGTTAAAACAGTAAAGCAGTAAAACAAAAGCATACTAAGCCACCCCTAGGTGTTAGGTACCACCTCTATTGATTTACTGATTTACTGCTTTAAGGTATGTAATGTTAATAAATATGTGAGTTAAAGCAGTAAAACATATAAGTTAAAGCAGTTAAACATTTGAGCTTAAAGCAGTAAAAAGATATAAGTTAAAACAGTAAAGCAGTAAACAAAAGCTTACTAAGGCCCCCCCTAGGTGTTAGTAAAAACACCTCACTTGCATTCTGAATTTACTGCTTTAAGGTATGTAATGTTAATAAATATGTGAGTTAAAGCAGTAAAACATATAAGTTAAAGCAGTAAAACATGAGTTAAAGCAGTAAAACATGAGTTAAAACAGTAAAGCAGTAAAACAAAAGCATACTAATCCCCCCTAGGTGTTAGGTAACACCTCTATTGATTTACTGATTTACTGCTTTAAGGTCTGTAAAGTATATGTTTTTAATAAAATTTCGTACAATTGTAGTAAAATAAAATGTTTATATATCAGGCACTCTGATTTTTTTCTTCTTACATGCAATTTTTAAAATTTATAAATTAAAAAGTACTAAGTAAAATATAAAAAGAAGTCTGTAATGAGTTACAGTTTAGGGTTCGCGAAAAAATGTTTTTAATAAAAATGTTTAAGTGCCTTAAATTAGGATGGGCTAAAATTGACCATTGGAAAGACCAAAGTTGGTCGTGTGTTTATACGTGTGTATAAGGTAAATGTAAGTGTAAGTGCTATGTGAGTAAGTGTCATTACGTGCAATGTGTGTACAATGTAAGTGCTCTGTGTGTGTATGATGTGTGTGTGTTTGTGACCGCTTGTGTATAAGTGTTAAATGTAAAGTGGGCTATGTAAATGGCAAGTGCTTCATATGTGAATGTTGGGTATAAGTGTCATACGTGAATGTGTGATAATGTGAATGTGTGTATAAGTGTCATGAGTGATATGTTGTGGATCTGTGTTGTGTGGTGATGTGTGTATAAGTATAATGAGTAGATTTGTGTTGTGTTGTGTGTGTGTGTGTGTGGTGTGTGTGTCGGCGGATGAAATAAGTTAGATAGATCCATACAAGGTCAGGTACCTAATGAACCTTCATCGTTAGGCCACAGATACCTACAAAGGCTAGCATCAGTCTACCTGATGCAGCCAAGCGGGTGGAGGCTAGGTCAGGTGTAGGATAGTGTAGCTAGGTGCTGTGTGCTGTGTTCCGCAGATGCGAAATAAGTTAGTGAGGATCCATACAGGTCAGGTACCTACGAGTGCACCTCATGTTAAGCACAATACCTGACAAAGGCAGCTATCATTTACCTGGATGAGTCTCAAGGTTTGGTGGTCTGGAGGCTAGGTGCAGCGTGGGTAGGATAGTGTGTAGGCTAGGAATGTAGCGATAGTTAAGCTAGGAGATAGTGTGCCAGGTTAGGTTAGCGTTAGGTTAGGTATTAGGTAATAGTAGTAGGAGGAGGTTTTAGGTTAGTTAGGTTAGCCTGTTAATTTAGTTAGGTGTAGGTTAGGTTTAAGTTAGGTTATGTTAAGGTTAGGTTAGGTGAGGATAGAAGTTGCAGGGTATAGGCTGGCCGATAGGAGGTATCCGGCAGGTCAAGGCCGAAATAGCATGGTCAAACAAAGTTCAATATAATAATATATATATATATATATATAGTAGAATTAATGACTATTATTACTATATATATAGTACCCTTTACTATTATTACTTATATATACTAATATTTATACCTACTATATAGATTATTTATAATATATACTACCTTATTATATATATATATATATATTACTATATATATTATATATAGATATTATTATATTATTATATTGTTATCTGAACTCTCTCCTTCTCTCTCTCTCTACTCTCTCTCTCTCTCTCTTCCTCTCTCTGCTGCTCTCTCTCTCTCTCTCTCTCTCTCTCTCTCTCTCTCACTCGCGGGGATCGCTCGCTTTGTAGGGTGCGCATGCCGCATGTCTGGTATTATGCTTGACTGAACATAAAAAAGAAACGTGTGTACTTATCAATACGGCTCCGTTAATACCGAAAATTAAAATTAAAATAATGAAAATTAATACGTTTGCAAATAATAATAAAAATAATTAAAAATAATAAAAATAATAATAATAATTCAAATAAAAAAAGAATAAAATAAATTCAAAATAAATGAATAAAATTTCGAAATTAAAGAGAATAAACAATAATAGCACGGTTTCTCGCACGTGCTTTTACGGTTCGAGTTTCACTTTGTGATTCTCAGAACGAGAGATGTTATAACAGAAAATAAAATAAAAATAATAAAAATACGCAAATAATTAAATAATTCAAATAATTAAAATTCAAATAAAAATGACTCAAATAAAATTTTCAGTGTCTCAAATACGTCTAAAAGTGTAAATGCTTTAACTATGTGATAGTTGGATCGGCCACGTGGTACTCTCTCTCTCTCTCTCTCTCTCTCACTCAAAATATATTTTATTATAATAATATACCTAACAATATGTTGTAAGTTGTATATTATATATATATATACTATCATATATATATATATATATAATATTCATATAGATATACTCATATATATATATATTTTATTAATTATTATTATTATTATATTAGTTATTATTATTATTATTATTATGTATTATTATTATTATTGATTATTGATATTATTTGATTATTATTATATATTATTATTATTATATTTATTATGCGATTATTATTATTATAA
>JABUQX010081295.1:0-34655 GCA_015478945.1 Trachelipus rathkii | reverse complement strand
TTAATACCCTTATAAATTGGGAGGTAAGAATAATGTGTATAGAAGCGAAGATCACATTATGTATTCTCACAACTTCTTAATAAATACTATCAATAATAATCGGTCACGCGGTATTCTAACAAAATTGATCATCACTGTAACTGTCTATAAGAAACCATAATTTGACCTATCAAACGTAAAAATTGAGGATTTTTGAGAAATATGGCATCATAGTCGGCATTTGACTTGGATCTACGTCCCTAACTGATTAAACCGAACACCTATATCATAATGATTTGCTGACTAAGGAAGTACTTTTAACATAATAGTAGTGAATATCTAAGCGTCAAAATCTAACGATACTTAATAATTATTCTCAAATGATTGGCAACTTGAGCTAATATAGAGAAAGACCAAGTGTCCGATATATGATATAGAATATATATATAATATTATGATAACAATGTAAGAAAAAGATAATCAGAGACAATTAAATGAGTAAAGGCTAAATAGTAACTGGGTTATCAAAGACCCATATATAAGACATAAAGCAACTTAGGGGTTTCGTCTGAACTTATGATGTGTGAAACATATTTATAAGTGAACAAGCAACTGGGGGAGTAGAAGTTCCGATGGCGTCTCAGAATATCTAACATCTCAGAAACTTGTTTAATTAGAGGAACAAAGTGACCCATCAAGAAATATCATGCGAAAAGATAACTTGGGTAAGTATTACCTCAGATATAATAATAGAGCCAGCGAAAAAACTTAGAAGGTACAAATAGAGGCTTATATACCACGTCAACAAACTCCCTAAATTGAGGAGGAGAGAAGCAGAGAAAAGTGTCGAAGAATTGGGAGAAAGACAGTGTTTAAATGATACTATACAATATAAAAGAACAGCATATACTATAGGTGTCGTCATGAGAACCTTATACCTCAATTATATAAAAAAAAACATAGAAGGATGTGAAAATAAATTAGAAAATATAAGTTAATTTTAAGTCAGGTGACCTATAATAATTATAATATAAAGAATACATAGCATATGGGTATAAGTCTAAATCAAACCCCAATTTGAAGAACTCATTAATATGGAAGAGTTTAATCATGATATATATCTATACTCAAAAATTACTATAGAACAATGACAATAACTAATGCAAGACCAAATTCTAAAGACTCGAATTAAGTTAACTAAAGACATACTATCGAGTATTAGCAGATGCAGCATATTATGTATATTAAAACTATTAATATTATATAAATATGAATATAATGATATATAATATATATATATAATAATAATAATAATATAATATTATAATTATAATATTATAGATATATATCTTAATTATATATTATTTATATCATAAATATATAATAGTATATATATGAAATATATATTATTAACTACACGTTCATATCCCAATCAAACAATCACTAATATTATCTTAATAATTCTAACATTTTTTTACGCAATATACATTTATATAGTGTATACTTATAATAAGTCAATTATCAATTCGGTCCATTACGGTCTGACCATGCATTATATAATAATAATTATTTATATATATATACCATAATTTTATATACTGGTAAACGAATTTATAAGTGAACAAGCTCAATATAAAGTATGTCACGAGTAGATATAACAATATAGTATATTCATAGAAAAAAGAGAATAATACTGAGATACAATAAATGTATATATTATATAATAAATTATACCAGTAATGCATGGTAATCATGCAATAGTATAATAATTAATTAAGTGAAGTAGCATAAGCGTCTATCTTAAATGAATCACAGTGACAGTTTCTCTACTTCATAATCAAGAAATACTCTTCTACGCGAGCAAAGAGCTGAGCTGTTTTTCTACTTTTCAAACTTTTTTAACTAAAGTATCTACAAGACTATCTTAAAGTGCCCTAATATGTGAGTCAGAATTGATCATATATCCTGAACACTTTACCATGCATCACATGTACAATATTAAAAGAACCTTAGCCAATTTCTATCATGTGCCCTACATTTAAAACTGTTCACACCTAAATATTAAAAGATACGAACCTCGAAAGTTCCTAAATCTGTGTCTATCTCTTGCTCTATACTGCTCCATATATTTGAGTATACTGAGCACAATGTATACAAATAATTCTAAGAGTCTATTTCCTCGGAGTCTAACTAACTCTATTTATATAATGAACGATTGACAAACTTGGTACTGTAATTTATTTAGTAGACTCCTCTCACTATGGTAAAAAGTACTTCAATATATAAAGATAAATATTAGATAAATATAAAGTATAAATATAGACTAAAAGGTATACAGTTGACACTATTCATGAATTGTAAGCGCAAATAATATTCATAATATTAAAACCCTATATATATGTATAGAACAATTAAAAGTAGCGGTTTATAATAGTATGATCCAATATCAAGAAACTAAAGTACAAAATCAAGTACAGAAGCCAAATAAACTGAACTTATAGTATAAGTATTAACTAAACAATACTAATCGAGTTCACGGTAGTACATCAATCTCCCAAATTCTCTCTTCAAGGTGCGTAGCATGCACTGGAAAAGGAAAAGTAGTAGAAGAATATGAAGCAAGTGGAAAAGAAAGCCCCACCCATACGCAGTGCCCACTAATAAAATATATATATTATATATCTCAATAAGTAAATAGTGAACGCGCACAGTAGTTACAGTAGATAAAATTCACCATATAAGTTTCACAGGAACCTCGACGGAATCTCACTATAGGCAATATTCTGTTCAAATGTTAAAGGGTTCATCCCTAGGCCTTCAGTTGGTACCAAGCAAATACAACCACAAACCCCAATATTTACAATCTTATAATGCCATAAATCATCTCAGCCTATGACAAACTTATAGTATTATCCAATATTCCAGGAATTATTAGTATCCATTTTATTTTCTTCGGTCTCCCAGCCGGTTGATTCCCACCATACTAACCACTATGCATCGCTTAACCAGACCGACTGTATCCATCCATTATCCACATGCTACAGACCTAAATCTCAATTACCTTTTAGATTTTATTATTCTCATTTTACTCCTTATTCTTATATTCACACATAACAAAACTTCCTAAATGCGATCATTCTATCCATCTTTATCAATTCTACGTATCACATCTTAACACACTCTTATAAAATTTAGTCCACATCCAATTGTACTTTAGATCTATATATACCACTTATTTACCAGACCGTATAGCTTAATATATTCATATACCTATTAGTACTATTTAAATATCATGATAATACATAACATACCTCTCAATAAAACCTAATCAGCGAACTCATAACATTAATTCCTTATACAATCTAACCATGAAGATTTAATTGCTCACCAATTAGCCTAATTATCCAATACATTTTATATCACATATAGTATAAATATTTCTATCAGACATACTCGCACCTGGCTTTGAAGATTGACCATCAAAACTATTAATTCTTAAGATTTAAAACTCGTAAAATCACTTGTTACGCATAATTGCTCATAAAATCTAACAGCTTAACTCACTCCTGAATCACTGTCCATCATGTCATTCTGGCAACTGCAATAGAGAACAGAGCATCTCACAACTGTAAGAGTGCTTATCACACAAGTATTTACAAATACGTATTAAAATATCATATCGTAGGTTTAAATTACACTTACCATTAATGCTCTAATCCTCTCCAATCCTCTAATCATATCGCTACACACTATAATATCACACAAAAATAAAATATAAATAAGCACTGGGTTACGTGACCTCGAAATATATAATGGATAAGAACAGAACTGGGCATCAGCGCTCCCCATTTATTATTTATACAAGTACTCAATCAATGACAACAGTCCTAGTTACTGCAACCACTGACTCCTCAATGCTAAATAATGTAACAATGATAACAGAAGAATAAAGATGGTCCCAATTATAATCCTTGATAAAGTACTAACAGTGTCACTTAGGAGAGATAACACTTCCCTCTGCCTCACTCCGTTTAATATTAACGCAATCACTTTCAACTCCATTAATTCCTTACATATAGTGAATATTCGTCAACATCACCAATTATAAAGTCAATTCCAGAGAGACAACATCATGCGGACCACTAACACCCCATCAAATATAGAAACAAGCATAACCAGACATTATGTGTCTTAGTTGATATATACATAAAGTCACCTCAATATACACTGTAGATACAGACAAATTACAGATTCACGCCAGTAACATACTTTATTCTTCTCCTCACAGTTTCCCAATCACCAATTGATTATAATCGAAAAGAGATATCCGTGAGTAGAGATAATCATCTACTGATACCGAAAAGCGCAACTATAGCATGCTCTCTGGCGAGCGTCACGTTACTCAGCTCATATCACAGGCAACAGTCGACCAGCGCACTCGTGGCATTTAGAACCCCAAATATACCAGCACTAAGATCTTCATTACAGACGAAGTCATATATAAACGTAATTCTCAAATCAATATAAAACTAGCAGAAGCATACAAGTACCAGAAATCCCAATGTATACTCAGAAGAGTAGCTATACTTTTGCTTCCTCGCCTACATAGGTTCTCTCTGAAGCAGAGTGACTCACATAAAAGCTTTTTTACACACACAAAACAGTTCTCAATAATTGACCATTTTAATAATATATTAACATATATTATATATATAATACTATATATATTATATAATTATTAATATAATAAATATATATAATATTAGTATATTATTAATAATATAATAATATATATTAATATATATATATAATATATATATTTATAATATAATATAATATATTATTAATATTATTCAATTAGTATGTTATGGTAATAGACATTTTAAATAAATACTTTATCACGAAGGGATAAGAAAAGAAACTTATGACAAATTCTCTATGATTAAGGTGAAATTTATCTCAATATAATAACCGCAAATATAAAAATATAAAGTAACAACTGGGGTAAATAGACTCACTATTATAAATGAACAATATATTATATAGAATCATAAAGGTATAGATAAATATAAAACATTATGTAAAATAGAAACAATAGAAAACAAAGAATGCTAAATCACCTTATAGTTATTAAAAAGACACAAGAAAGAGGAGATATTTATGACAAGTAAAGCAGCTGGGGTAACTTTACACTACCCATATATATTAATATAAAGAAGATACCAAGCAATTAGTGAGTCACCTAACCCAATATAAGTAGTAACAAGCAACTTGGAGTGAGTATATACAATTATAGAAAACCAATATTTTTATTACTAAAAGAAAGGATTGAACAAGTTCCTAATAAGTTATACAATCGTGCACATATAAAGCGAATAATAATGAGAGAAGAACAACCGAGTCTGTGCGTCAAGAGTTTTAGCCATCAGGAAATGATAAACAGCGACAGAGGCTGGAGTAACGAAATCAATAAATCAAAGCACAACTTCGCTAAGAGATAAGTATACTTTCGAGTGGCTTGTCTTGCATCTGAGGGAGAAATGTATTGATTTTCAATACATATCATAACTCTCCTAATATAAAAAGGACTTTACAAATTTTTTTAATGATTCAAGAGAAAAAGTACTTAAGAATTATTCTTCCAACTACGGAAGGTGTAATGAAGAGTTGTCAAATCTAATTTAACATGTTTTATAATATATATATTATATTATAAATTCAAATTATAAATTACTCGAAGTATATTGACTAATAATAATATTCAGTGAATAAAATACATTTCGATAATATTGTATTAATTATAAAAGGGTTTACTAAATTTTCAGTACCTACTTAGAGAAATATTCATCAAACTAATGAAAAATTCCGTTTTATGACAGCTTAAAATATTTTGTCTTAGGCCATTGGAGAAATAAAGGTAAATAATTATTTAATAAATCAATTAAACCGTCAAGTAGTACTACGGCGAGTTTAAAGATATTAAGCTTTTCAAATGACTAAATAAAATTGGAAAATTCTCAAAATAAATCTTAATAAGTTTGCGAATTTAATACCTATAATAAAGTTTAATCCAATTAATACAAATATACAATAGTTGCGGATGACTTAAGTATGTCCTAACCTATATATACATAGAAGATCTACTCGTAGTACCCTTTCATTTCGATTCTGAAGTCATAAAGGTCTTCCTAATAATAGATATTTTAGGAACATTTGCAAGCACTTCAAAGTCTATTTCACGATCAATTTCATTTACTCTTAATAAAATATATACCTAGTATACAGGTAATCAATAAATTCAATATTTATGGATTATTGAAAGAGATGCCTTTCCGCAACACGTTCCGAGGCTATTGCTGATAATCACCTTATAGTCAACACTCCTAAGTGGTACAACCTGATAACAATTAGTACGCTCAAGAAGTCTGACATTACAAAATTGCGTGCTGACAACCTAACATATTTAAATACTGAAGTAAAGTTTTGTCACTTAGTGATACGTATATATATATCCTTGGAGGGATCTTACTAAATATTTTTCTTCTATTTAGTTTGATATTTATTTTAACTCAAGACTTTCTATAGTAGTCCTTCATTTAAGTATTTACTATACTTTAAAATTGTTGTTATATTTTTGTTCAAGTTTTTTTAAATTTAATTTAGATTTTACTTATTAAACTTTTATTGTGTTGTATTATTGTCCATATTTTCCTTGATATTTATTGGTATTTACGTTGTGATTCACCTCGATAATCTAGTTCGTTTAATAATATGGTTTAGTATGTTGGTTCTATTTTTTTTATTCTACTTTAATAAAAAATTATTATAATCATAATAACTTATAGTGATATATGCAGTTCACTAGCTACATGTTTATTGGTTATTATAAAAAGCGTTTTATGATTAATCTTTCAGTTCTTAGATGACTATCTGCAAATTCAATTCAGTATACGCTTTCTGAGAACACTGGGTTGCTAATCGCAAATCTACATACGTACTTTACGAGCCAATCGCGGCGTTCATTTTTTAACACAAAATTTACTCAGTACGTAAGTCGTTACAGCACAATTATTTCGTAGCTAAAAGAGAACCAAACTATGAGCAAAGAACCCGACTAATATATAGCAAGGTCAATAAAGACTAATGTGATAATTTCTACTTGAATTAATTAATATTATTCTGAACTTGAAATAAACGAAGTTCTACAAGGACAAGTATTGCATATTATTTTACGAGAAATAAACAGCTGTTTATTTAAAAGAACTTTTAAAAATTCTTTATTATTGATTCTCTTTCCATCATATTCTTACAATATTATACTATAAAGTATTTAATTCAAATTGCAAATGTTATCTTTATCACTATATATATATATATAATAGTAATATACTCATTATTATATATATATATAATATAATATTAAATATATAAATATATTAAATTATATATCATATATAAATATATATATATATAATTATAATTAATATATGATATATATTATAATATTAATATTATAATATGTAATTATATATATAGTATATATATATATATATATTAATATATATATATATATATATATATTAAATATATATAGGTATAATGAGCATAACACTGTGCATATAATAATATAATATCTTATTTATTATTATTTAATTAGCAAAAGTTTTTTAATTGGGTTTTTTAAAAAAAATATTTGTATAAGAGTCACTATATATGTTCATATCTAATTCATCTGGTTGAGCTCTCAAACTGTAAACTATATATTCTTATCAAGCTCATTGCACAAGATAGCTTAAGTATAATAATGACATACAGATAGAAGCTTCTAAATAATAATAATAGGGAATTCGAGTTTTTCAAAAAACTCCATGCCCTTATTAATCTTCATAAGTATATTTCAAATTCACTAGCCCTTGAATAAGTTATTATAAACAAAGTTTCAAATCTATATATAAAAATATTTATATATACCATTTTTATATTAATAAAATAAAATTAGTATAAATTTATATAATATGTTATATATACACTATATATTATAAATAGAATTATTATATGGGTGGGTGCACATATCAAAGGTGAAGTAGCTAACACCACATACAAAACTAAATTAAAATAACTAGCTGACGTATTCGTCAAATCTATATTACAATTAGAACCCTCGTTCATATCGTTGACAGGTAATATTCACTACTGAGAGCTGAGATATTGAGTAATTATATTTTCAAATTTTGTTTAAACTAAAAAAGAAATGCGAATGCGAAAAGCACAAGGTAACAACCAAAAAAATCAACTAAATGGCTCTACTTCTTTCTTATTGTGAACTATATCAGTAAATGAAGTAATTGTAGCAGGCGTAGCAAGATGTAAATGAATATATTCTATATTTAAGTTTGGAATTCAAAATAAAATTTAATATGAGTAGAGGTATCAAAATCAAAAAAAAAAGCTTGTTATGGATAAATATTTATAGTTATATGCGATATATGTTGATTAAAAATATAAGCTTCATCGGTATAGTTTAACTAGATTTATTTTGGTTAAAATACTGAACGAGTCTCTTAAAGAATGAGAAGTATCTTCAAATAATAATTATTATCTTTGTTAATTATTGCGATATATAAGCATTACTAATGGCTATCTATCTTTTCTGTCGTTTGCTATGCTGATTCAGTTCGAATAAGGTAGTGTCTTATATAAGTTTCCTAAATATATAAATATTATGTTGACATACTCTGACGATGAAGCACAGTAATAACCCTACGATGCTTCAAATTTAGTATAGATTAATTGAGATAAAAATACGATGATGATCAGTAATCATAGATAGAAAATTTAAAAATTAAATGATAATATTAAATAACATTTGTATATTCAGTATATATTCTAAAGTTTGTAAATAAAAGAATATGAAAAGGGTTATTATTATTGATGAGTGATCGGATTGTAATATATAGGTGAGTATTAAAGGAATAATTATTAATAAAATTGATGTCTTAACTTTCATTTATATGTCTTGTTTATACTCAATATGTCAGGACCGTATGAAATCAAGAGAGAGACTAAGTATAACTTGTAGTCGTGTTTGAATTTCATTCTGTATAAGGGGATCTGTAAATTTAATGGAACGTAAAAATAGTTATTTATATATGATGGTTATGTTTTGATATATTGTGCGATGATAGGAAAAATAAATGCAGACTATATTTGGTGTATATATGAATTGAGGGAAGAAGACATATTTTCGTAAAATTCAAAGATGTATATCGCAAAATTGTACAAAAACGTTCTCCTCTTTGCGGAGGAGAGGTCCAATAGATTTGATCTATATATATATTTGGTTTATAAAGAAAACTGAGCGTTTGGTTACTAGTTACTACTTTTAAAAGTATGATAATATTTCGGTAAAAGCAAGGAATTAGGAAGGATACGACAATTAGTCAGGATTGTGAGTGAATATGACGTAAGGAATCTTTAAACCAAATGGGGTGATTTTTGGAAATCACATGCAGCCTTTCCTATCGGAGCCTGAAACATAAACATATATATAATAGCGTGGAGAAGATATGGATGCACATTTACAATATTTTTATTAATGTGAGATTTGTTAATTTTGTTAAAATTTGAGTTTATGCATACATTATTAATATGTGCGTTCCTCCTAATTAATTCATCTAAACCAGATTTCGAAGACAAACGTTGGAATCATTAGGATAATATCTTTATCTTCCTAGAGATACTATATAATTTACACAACAAACATCTATGCACAACGTTGAGATATCTATTAGGAGAGCACGAAACTTTGTATGGAGCAACCAATAACAAACATTTCATTAATAATGCTAAAAATTCATAACAACCAACAAATAACCTGTATTAACTTCAAAAACATCTTTGAGCATAATGCCTCACTAATCAACCGCGCTGATGCCGGCAAATTTATTACAGATACCCATTATGCTGATACGCTGAGCAGCGACTATCAGATCAGGGCCTTACAGATAAACATCAATAATTTCTATCTCTCTATTGGATATACCCTACATCTATAGACCTGCCGTGCCTGTAGCAAGTACAAATACTACCTTAAACGAAGCTATTAAAATCTAGAATTTTAAAATATATGAGCCTAATACTACCCTAATCATCCTACCCAAATTCAGCAAAAAGAAGAAACGTCCTTTTTTCATCAATTCTTTAATTGTAAACATATCTTAAATTTACAAATATAAGACAAAAATTAAATTTCAAATATTCATTATTTATACTAATATTCAAATTTTTCACTGATATACGCCTTCGTAATCATTGATTCATATATAAATTAAATATTAAATTACTGAACGCAAATCCGAGGGAGGGTTATATAACTTGAGAGTGTATACTCAATTGACGTACGGTTAGCAAACATAATTGTATATATATGGAGGAATACTAATTTAATAAGAACACTACCTATGATGTTTAACGAAACTGAATTCAAGCATAGCATACGATCACATATGAAACAGATATAGCCATAAGTAATGCATAATATCGCCAATTAATACGTAAATAAGTGATACATAATATTTAAAAATTTGATAAGTTCTACCAAACTACGTTTTTTACAACGTCTAAATCAAAAAAAAAGAACTAATTTAAGACTTATAGAAGCTTATTATTAATCAACATTATTTGATTCAGTACTTTAAAAATATTTCAACACAGGTTAGTAGTTGGCTTGTTATACAAAACTCAATTTAAATTATTAGAGAGTTCTCACATCATTAATATATATTAAGGAGATATGAAAGATGATAGCTCATTGTGGAGTGACAAAGATGACTGTGAAATTTAAAGACCAATCCAACCCGATATGACATAAAGGTTCTGAGTAGAAAGGGACTAGCAATTCTAGTGATGTCTATTGTTCGAACCCTTTGTCTCTTATATCCGCCCTCGCCACTCGCTCTATTCTATCATCTTAATAGGATAAGCCCCTATAAAATAAAGTGTGTCCCTGATACCCCCTCGGTTTATATATTGAGGATTCGATTGTTATATTATTACAATTGCTAGGAATGCTTCCTATACATGAGTTTAGTTATCGAAATTATGCACAGTCTTTACTTCCCTAGCTCAGAAGAGGTCACAATTGGTATCGATTAGATAACGCACAACGTCAAGCATAGTTAATTGCACACACACCTCACTACATGTGACAATATTCATCTAAAAATAATTCCCCCTACAGATTCAAAATACGATGAGCGATCGTGAGTTTAAGATTTAAATTTAAATCATAATTTGGAGTTCGCACCAGTGTCAATTGAACAACTATAGTAATTATTACACACCTTGTAAAAACAAACCATCACACACTTGAGTATTGAAGAACTATCCACATTAATAGCTATAACGTTAATAGACTAACTATTGAGTACATAACATATAATATAACACTCAACAACTAACTCATACAACAAGCATAATAGTAAGTCTAATATATATAGTAGTAATATATATACTATATAATAAGGGTAGATATTATAGTAATACTATATAGATGAGGACGTATAATATTATTATAGCTACCCATAACACACATATAACTAACACACAAACACACATACAATAGTCTATATGTATCACATATTAGACTGACTGGGAGACGCGTAAAAATCACACTAGTGACCACTTATACAATCATATACACTTACCTCATCATAGACAACTCGGATGGTATGCAAATGACACTAAATAGAGAGCAATTGAAGACAAAACTTATATTGTTAAGAATGTTAAAATTAGAGACACATGATATAAAATGTCAGCAAGTGGTTCCTGTATGTAAGTGAGCGACTTACACGCGCACATTGAGAAGACAGGCAGACTTGTCCTGATCCTTCTTACTTTAAAACTTAGATGGTGTTAAAGAGGAATTGTCCGAATCTGGCTTAAGATTAAATGTGTATTAGCGAACGATTTGGCGTATTGGAGTGGGAAGGAGGGGGTAATTGAGAGCAGATGGGAAAGTTTCTGAAGTCCACGAGATGCGGGAGGACTAGGTTAAGAAGATGAATAGCGAGAAAAGACACGTGATAAGCAGAAGAGAGGGTGAGTGGCATGAATTAGAGTGGTAGATCATCATTGAATGTTAAAAAAGAGTAAAGAAATGTGGATCAGTTGGGTACTGGGTAGAGTATTTACGTCAAGGGAAGGATGTATAGCGGGAACAGTGGAAGGACAGAATAGAAAATACTAAAAGCAATGAGAGCTTGGTATCCAATTTGAAAGATCGGGTGATGGGATATAAAAAGTCAAAAAAAGAAAATTATTTGAATAGATTATCCTAAGGTTTGAGTATCCTCGTCTAATAATGATGGTTCATACTTTGATCGAATCAGAATTTATTGATGGTCTCAGCTTCGGAAGGCTCTCAACCCTCCGTTACTTGCTTTAAGCTCATATATTTATTAACATTCAATCATCGGCTAATGGATTCTAGATATACTATTGATCATACTAAAGCAAGGGTATAGATATCGTATGTATAGCTTTCTCGAATGAAGGTGTTTGAGGTATTGATAAGTGATAAAGACAAAGGTTCTAGATATAGAAGTGTCACGAGTGGAGATTAGAGGAAAGAATATGTGGTATGGAGGCATGTTGTTTGAGTATGACAGTAAATATCATTTTATTTCGAGAGTCACTGAGTATATGGAATGAGGCGATTAAATAGTCAAAACTTTTTGAATTGACAGGGAGAAAATCGAAGATAACAGTAGATTACATTAGGATGGTATAAACATAGGAGGTATAGAAATGGTGTAAAGGATGGAAATAGTGATGGTGGATGAGTGTGAATCGTGAGTAAACAGCGCTAAGAGGGAATAGATGGAGGGGTATTGATGAGCGTTATGATTGGCTTGTGAAACGAGTCTGAGTTAGAATAGAACTTGCTCTTACCGCATGCAAATACATGTCTGATGTGAACCCGCGCACGGTGTCCCTGACTAAGACAACTGCAATGAGGAATGATCTTATTATTGATTGTTACTCATGTAGAACCCAAGGTCGCGGAAAGTCAACAAGATTTTTCAACTACACTCTCAATAGATGAGATCACTTAAACTATTATAATATTAAGCAGTTCACAAAGAGGGAATAGTATATATGTGAATTAGAGTGTACATGCCTGACACAGAAACGATGCACCTTATACTGTTATTACCTTAGATTGTATAATAATCAATTTCGTGATTTTAACTTGCATTTAAATAATACTTTAATATTAGTTTTCTTTTTCTTTAGCGCTTTAAGCGCCATTATATCACACTAGTATATATTAAGCTGGGGAGTCACGTATACGTATGTTGCACAGACATAATAATCCGCACGTAAAAAAATAAGGGTCAATTAAAGGCAGTGACCATGAGCATAAAGCGATATAGCGATCAGATAAAGAGGAAGTCCATGATATCTTTCTTCTGTTTCCTTACACTACCGTTCTTCGGAGACTTAAAGCCCTTTATCGCCAGGCCTAAATATAAGTCCACCCTTTAACCGGCTTTATCTATATTAGCTCGGCGACGTATCACTCACTCTGTGGCTCTAACTCGTCAATATGGGTTCTATTTCCACTTATTGACAGATCTCAACAAAATTCTCCTATCGGAATAATTCTAACTGATCTAATTATTGCCACTTCATCTTTCTAATTTATAATCGTAAAACACCTTCTTTACTTCTATGACCTCTGCCAAATCATCACATTACCTTCTTAAGAATACTCTTTAGTTAGAATAAAATTCTAATTTCTTTGTCTCAAGCAAGGTTCAGAATCGCTGACTATACACTCACCCTATTCATATTAATTCAATCGACTTCATCCATCTTATTTTCTATATTAACAATAATCCAATATCTCAATATATCTCTCTATTTTTCTCTCATATTGCGACCTTATTTCACTACCAAAACTAACAACTCTATAACTATAACGTTCATATATAGTCCCTCTTTTATCAATTCTAACACACTACTTGACCACAAGAATTTAAATCCATTACCTGAACATTCTGCATCTTAGAATTAAACCTCTCTATCAATAAACTATAGTTTATAAATACCAACTATACATTAACACCAGTATCAATATATATTAAACCCTCATGCAAAACTTTAGTCTGGCTAACTAGAAAACCTGTCGTAACATCACTAATTGAATTAAACTATCCACTACGTCAGGATATCATAACACATAAAAACAACTACACTTGCTTGACCTACATTCTGCATCCATCCGAATACACCGTGGCTTCTACATACAACAGACCTACCATTTATTCAGTATAGGAATTAGAAATCATATAGATGCTCTAGAGTTATTGGCTATAGACACCCACACAGTTTATTGATTGTTATACCTACGCGAAGCAATGCAGCTTTACTCGACTATAGTATGCATACAATTTAGACTGAGTGTAGCTCGGCAATGACATGAGCTATTAACCATGCTCTCTCGAAACACTGATCTTCTATTGGCCACACATAGAGACACGACTAAGTTATCAGCGCACAATCAGGTAGGGCCGCCACCAGTCAATAGGTATTACCTCCAATTTCTGCCTATCAATCATCAGCTTATGCTAACAAGGTAAGTATCTGTTGCAAACTTATTCATATCCATTCTCTAATGTCATATTGTCACCCATTCACTTATATATATGCACAAATACATATATATATACCATGGATATATAAACATATTAATTTCCATTAAGCCTCAACTCCTAGCTTATGAATATAATAGTAAAACCCTAATTATATTTGCTTATTACACTCTTTATATACTTACACATAGTCAAACTATCGACTATTTATAATCCTGTCAATTTGCTCGGGCAAAATCCATAAATCCTATAAATATAAATAATTATATATCTTCTCCTCTCTCATTTACTAAACAAATACATTATTAATTCTCCAATGAGTAAAAATATTTAATGACCTCTACAGGATCCATCTAGTACCATTTAATCCTATAATGCGTCCATTAGTCTTTTCACCATCAGTCCACATTACAGTCAACTTAGTCCACCTACAGCTAACAATATTATTCCTCAACCACTTATACATATTAAATAACTAGTTACACTACCTCAACATATTTCGCTACAGTCACACATTATCTCTCTAACCTTTTAATATAGTAGGGGATATAATATCTTATATTTATAATAATTAATGATAATTATATTAATAATATAATATATTATTATATATTAATTATCTATATTTATTTTCTAACAGCGATATAATATGAGTGTGAGTAGATATAATACACTGAGTACACCGAAAGATAACGAAAAATACTATATATAAATATATATAGTACACATTCTCATTAGTACATATTGAAACACAGAGTAATTAGGAGGACGTATTGAGCTCTTAGTAATATTATTCAGACGGATAATGATGGAAGAATTACTGTGACGAAGCCTATTCAGTAAAGTGAAAGAGAATAATGATGAACTATATATGTTATATTCATTATCCGCAAAAGACTCTTAGAGGAATAATAGGTAATTTACAAAGGATACGAGGAGTAAGTTATTATTATATTATTATATTTATATTATAATGGATTAATTATTAATATATAAGTATAAAACTTCGAGCTTAACATATATATAGATTATATTTTACTTATATATATATTTAATATACTATATATATATTATAAGTATATATATATAATGTTATAACTATATATATATATTAAGTTTAAAGAATATTATATAATTATAATAGTAATTATCTTATATATATATGATACTATATATATATATGACTATATAAATATACTATATATATATATATAAAATAAATACGTTATATATTATATTAATATATATTTAATAATTATATATAGTATATATATATATATCATATATAATATTATATAATATATATAATATTAATATAATATATATATAAACTATATAAAATAATACACTTATTAGTTGGATCATGATTTATATCATTACAGTATCATAGGTAAGTAAAAGTAGAGTTAACTTGATATATAGTACAGTGCCGTACTATATATACTAGTATATAGATACTTGTGAGTCGAATCAATAGACTCCGGGAGGTGCCAGGGATAGTGCAATAATTAAAGAGCATTGAGTTAATGAGTAAGACTACGTATATTGGCTGATAGACTTAGATAAACGTCTAGTCCAAATACTTAGTAAATCAGAACTATAAACATGAACAATATATATAGTATATATTTAATATATATTGGAGATAAGAACTTATCTTTGAAATGTATTAGGGGAAAATAGATCCATTGAGTATTTCTTTTGTCATAATTTATGTTTTGAATGATATGAGCAATAAATGAATGGATGCTGTGCGCGTGGATAGATTTTATCTTATTTTCACTATTCTTATTTATTTCCCATATTAAATTATGTGATTTTTTTCTTTACATTAAAATTTATCTGCTACGAAATTATCATATTTTTTGTCTTATTTTTTAGCGTGTAGAGAAATGTTTGCAATATCTCTTGAACACCTTCAATTGTTCAGTGTTTGACCAAGAGTAGTGGTGAGTGGACGTCTTTGTTTTCTCTCTGAGACTCGCGTGTTTTTTCTTTCTAACTGAGCACTCGTGCTTTTATAAAGTGTGTTATTAAATTTATTGCTCTCTTTTACATAAATGATAATATAGATTCTAAATTAATTCGAATTAAGGATTTTCAAATTATGCTGAAAATGAAAAAAAGAAAGATAATGGAAATTTTGAAAGTTAAAAATGTAGATTTTGAAAATTAAAAATGTGGAGAAGTCACTTTGATACTTTTCAACAGAATCCAGCAGCTTTAATTAAAAACATTACAGTTATTCAATTCTGTTGTAAACTTTCAAAGTTAATTATAATCATTAAATTATAAATTAGTTATCACTCTAAATATTTAAGTATCTTATTTTATCAAGTTATTTTCAATCTTTTAATTTATTACTTAGGATACCTCTATTAAAGTATATATAAATATACCATATATTATACCATTTATAATATATATATAATATAATTTATATAATATATACTACCTGTATAGATAGTAAATGGTAAATTAGTAGACTACTATACGTGTAGTGTATATAAGCGTATATAATATAATCACTATCATAGATATTATATAACTATATAGATGAATTAGATATAAATTTTGCCAAAGTATTTAGTCTATATTATAATCACTATATAATATTATATATATATTTATTAAGTAAACCTCAGTCCTAGTTTTCATAAGAGTGTCCGTAATTAATAAAGGCCTCCCATACCCTAGGCCCACGTAGTTCCAGGATACTGTAATACCCTATTAATTATACTAAATATATATATATATATTATATAATTATAATTAAGATAGATAAATATATATATATATATATTACTTAATATATATATATAAATTAATAATATTATATATTATATATATATTAATATATATTGGCAATATTATAATTTAATAATATTATATATATAAGAGTATTATATTATATATATAATATATATAATAATATATTAATATATAATATATATATATATATATATATATTTATATAATAATAATATATATAATATTAGAAGATATTATAATTTAAATATATATAGATTAATAGATAAAATATATATTATATTAGTGTTAGGTATAAGTATGAGATATGTTGGTGATATGAGATAGTAATATATATTAATATATACAAGAGTTCTTGAATACTAAATGTATTTGAGATGTAAGGATACGTGAATGCCGGATTTCTTTAGTCCTTCTTCAAAAGATAATCATTATTTCCAATTCCAACATAAACGAGAACATAATTCCCATTAACTTAGTTATTCATGTCTTTTCCCCTCACAAACCACCCTCCGGGTTTTTGCCACCTCCATCTAATCGTTGTTGAACCTCAATAGGAGCTGAGGAGTTGAAGTTGACCTTTTGCCAGCAAAATTTCTGCATTCCTTCTGGAAAACACAGTTAAATGATCTTCTTTGATCTTCTGTTGCAATATCATGTTAATAAAAAAAACACTCACCTACAAATTGAATAAAGGTGTCTACCGTATCTCGACGGAGGTGTTGTCTATTTGATAAATCATCTCTCTAAATTCCTTAACTCACTCGCATAGGTACCTATAACTTGAGGCAAGACAATTTAATTCATCTAGTTTTAACTTAACCTGTCAGTTTATTTCATTCAAAACTATAGATTAGGAAATCACGTGTTTATCTAAGCTTGTTCTTTAATTCGTGAGGACACACATCATCTCTCAAGCCAAGTACGCGAGAACTGTGAAACACTTTGATATTTTTTACGCATATTAGTCCACATTCTGCTTGATGTAGACAATTTGAACAACCAATTGTATGTAATCATTACGAATCATTCGTTAATTGGACGATCAAAAAATATTTTCACAAATTCTAAAGATGCTCCGTTTTATTCCATTCTCTATATGCTGCATCGAACTCATGACACAGAACTCCAATCTCTGAGTCTTAGTACACTCAGCTACATTACCATTAGCTATACATTACTTCAGGCGAGTTTTCACGTATAGTATATATATATATTTATAGGGTCAAACAAAAGCACCGCACAGAGATGACAATAACTATTAAACCGGGAATATATGTATTGATAAATAACTGTCATCCTCTAGCACCTCACCGCAAGTGTGATAGGTATTTGATAAGAAATAACCCTTAAGTAATTTCCCTCTACTGGGATTGAACCTGGGCCCTAGCAGATGAACGCGTATGTGTTCGGGAATTCATGATGCCCCTCAGATTTTGGGGAAAACAAATTCCATACCCAGAATTTAAATATCAATCACGGAATACATGGATTTTCAAAAATGAGTCGAAGGGTGCAAGTCAAAGGGTGGAAATTGGAGAGGCATTAAAGAATGTTGAGCACATGTAACAATGGTGCGTAGCCAGAGTAGAGGGGGGACCAGAGGAAAGGAAGGGGCGTAGGAGAAAATAGTTAAGTGAGAGGAAACGCCGTAATACTTTTACGTGTGCCAATGATATTGAGGAGTTAGTATAAATTTATATGCAGTATAGGGATAGGGGTATATACATTTAAGTGAATGATACCCCTAAGGGATGTACGGTAGAAGTATGCATGAGAGAGAAAGGTATAGGTGAGATAGTAAATATAATAATATAGAAAATTGAGGTATATGAGATATAGGAGATATATGTATAAGGGTGATTAATGCTAGTTTTTAACGGAACGAAGGTCCATTGAGGCAAAATACAGTACAAAAATCATCACTTGATCAACCTGAAAGGAGAAAATAAATTGGTTTTCAAATTTGGTCTAAATTTTAAAAAATTTTCAATATGGAGAAAGATGCAGTAGCTAAAAGGCTATATCCTTACATCCAATCATTCAGGGAGGTTAGACAAAATAAAGTCTGAGATTAGGTTTAAATATGGAAATTACTTTTAGTATAGGATATGTGTCTTATATAAGGTATAGAGGGGTAAATATGGTATACCTATATATATAGATATCATACCTATATATAACATTATATGTAATATATAGGTAATATATTAGGGTGGGTAAATTATAATAACGTATAAGGACAAATCACTACTACTAATACTGATCGCTATGTTAAAGAGGACATTTTAAAATTTTTATATAATATGAATTATATACCGAAAATGAGAATTATATAAGTACTATACTATAGATATATATTATATATATATATATAATATTATAGATGGGGTTTGAAAGAAACGTATATATGAGTTTAAGGTTATGTTGATTGTGATGATGAAGAAAGTTCTCGGGTGTGGAAAAGTAATGTATGTTTTTAGAAAGAAGTAGAAGACAGCTGGAAACAAGTCTCATGAGTTTTAAATAAAATTTAGGAGGAAGGTAGCTTATATAGTTGGTAATGAAGAAGGGGAACGTGATGATGCAGAGTTTTTGTGAGTAGAGAAAGTTTTGCAAATGTGAAGTGGGCGTGACAGGAAGATGTCATAAAGGTGGATGCAATTAAAAATCCGTTGAGTGATTAGAGATTAAAGGAATAGTACATTGAGTGCGCTCGGGTCTTAGCGGAATAAGAGAGAAATTATGTGGTTCTACCTGTATATAACATGATCTCACTCGATAGTGAGACGTATGTATGTAATTAGACCCGGGTATAGATCCTAAAGTTTTCACACTCGTGCTTTAGATTGACAATTTAGGGGAGTGTTAGGTGTGAAAAGAATTAATAAAATGAGGGACTGAACGTATTAGAGAAGGTATATGTGGAAAATGTTGGAAGAAAAAGGTAATTTAGATGAAGAGATATAGAGAGTGAAGCGATTCGGTGTTTTAGAAACGTTGGGAATAGATGGTCTGACGTTGATATGTTAGGAAAGGAATGAACGACAGCATCCTGTGGAGTTTGAGATGTGTGTATTATGCAGAGAAAAGGTAATACCTCATAAGTGATGTGCAAGGTGCGGTTGTTGTGGATATTCGACCGCGCATCTGGACGCCGAGAACCAAGAAGACAAAGTGAAGATTGGAGTCCAGTAAAGGGAATGTTTGGACGAGAGAAATGGTAAGAGATTTGCAGTTAGCAAAGGAAGAGAATAAAGGGTGTTGCCACATAGATTATATGCCACAAACTAATATAGTGGGCCCGGGGGTTTTTAGAGGGGTATGGTTGTGGGCGCCATCCTTGGCCAGGGGATGACCCGTATTCAGCTTAGATCGATTAGCCAATAGTGAGGGATCTGGACGTCCCGTAGAAGACTCAAGGGTGTGAGGATTTTCTAGATCATGGCGATGCGCGATTCTCGGAAGCTATAAGTATAGAGGGTGGTAAGGCTGGGCTTTCTTTTTTGACTTTTGTCATATTCTTGTACTACTTCTCTTTTCCGATGCATGTCACGCCACCTTACCCCCAGTCTGGGAAAAAAAGACAGATTTGAAGAATAATACTTATATACTTCTAGTAGAGTTACATATCCTTAGTAGTATATATATTAAAACATACAAATATATGATTCCGGTATGGCACTTTTGAGATAACCTAGAAACAGATGACGACTTCGAGATTTTTATATTAGAATTTTGGACCTCAAATTGGTTGAAAATTATACTTTTTAAGATAATTAGGAATACCAAGGTGAGTGAAGATATAAATTATATATGATTATAATTTACTTAACAGTGTGTGATATTATATATAGGTAGCAATATATATATAAGTATCTCACGTAAATATATAATAGAATAATTTAATATTATGAGATATTTTTTATTAGTGTTATTAATTGGTGTTAGTATTAATGTTATAGTTAATAATACTGTTAGTGATAGTAGTAATATCACCTTCCAATCTCCAAAAGCATTACGATACTATTTATATAAATATTATATAGTATTATATATTTATTATATAAATATATAATTTGGATATAATTATTGATATAGTACATATAAGTGAATTATGTTATGAGTCTGTTTATAACGTATGGTATTAGTGATCAGTATACGGATACGTATACGTTATAGATAATATTATAGGTACATTCCTACTATGTCAGCGACTCGGTGATATAATCATACCGTATAATATTATGATGGATGGACCCTCACTCACTATACGTCGTATGTCAGTATTTTAAGTACACGTATAGATATTATAAGCTCACTCACGTAGGGTTTACCTGTTAGGATTATATATAAAGTTAGTATGTAAGTGGAGTGAGGAGTTATAATATAGTTATTGTGACCTATTATAACTTCGTATAGCCATACACTAAAAATATATAGGTACTGAGATAGAGTAGATTATATATATGAGGCGTTGACCTCACCCAAGCAATAGCTTGTTATATGTATCTGTCTATATATACCGTATATATATAGTATATCAAATATCATTATATAATTTACATTACCCTAATTATCCGCTCTAACCGGAGTGATCCTGATCCTCTATATTATCCATATAATATATAGTATATATATAATATAGATATACTCAGTGATACAAGCTATACGGGCGCTCATAATATAGATACACGCATCCATCCACAGCTTATCATTTATTTATGTGGTAGGTCTTATACTCAATACTTATAAAGATTACTATTAACTTACCCGTACCGGACGTATGAGATTATATAGTAATTAGAGCCTAATACTACTATCATCTATCAGTAATATATATACTACTATATATACTATTACTATATATATACTACTATGATATATATATATACGTTAATAAACGTATATATAGTATATACCTCACTTGTTATAGTTTTTAACTTTATAGATATATACGATATATGCTAGCTATAGAGTAATGATCTATATTGTATATATGATTATAAACTCTACAGCGCATAAACGTTAGTATATTTATATGGGTCTATGTACCGATATACCTAAAAATTATATCAGTAAATATATATACAGAACGCCACCTGTCATACATAGTACTTATATATATATATGACTGTGATTACGAGGTTAAATGCATGTACTCATAATATATTTACCGATGTTTGCTGCTAACTTACCTAGCTATACTCACGTATTAATAGTACGTACTTAGCTGACGACGAGCAAGTGAGATATCGTTATACAATACCTCTAGTTCATATTTACTATAGCCGTAGCTGACTACTTTACTATATACTATAATACCTTATATGATAATATTTAAATAATAAACTATAATATGTCGGCTGAGGGGTTTATACTCATGGTAATATATGATGTCTTATAAGCCTCGCCTATTCCTACAATACTATATTATATCATATATATAATATACTATAATAGGCTAATATATAGTACTGAGGTAGTATCTTGATCATACCATCTAGGGTATAGTATAGGTTAATATATTAATATAAGGGTATAGTACTCATGTACCAGTACCTAAAGTTTATCCCAAAAACCTCACGGGCCTGTTGTTGAGAGATCTCAATGGAGGAGATACCATACTATGGTTGATTACTCTATCATAACTACTTAATCAAAGAGAGCTTCAGATTTGAAGGCACCAAGGCGGATTAATTACACATATTAGATCTTAATTGATAATTATATATGACGCCCCCATGAGGTCTTCTACACTACACCGGTCTATCACACGCCCCACGAGACGCGTACATCATGATGGTTAACTCTCTCGCAAGGCCATTCTGCCTCTCTCTCCTTCGCTCTCCCTCTGAGAATTCAGTCGACCCTCACCATCTCTCTTTCATCTTCTCTATCTGAGCGTCGATTCTACTCTGAAAGTTCCTCTCACTCTCACACTTCCCTCTACATCCAAAATGTGATCGCCCATCCTCCCCGGATCAAACGATCCAAATTATTTTTTCAGCACAGCTTATCTTCTGTAACCCCTGTATTCCTTTCATTTACACGCTGTAAAAGGTTACCATTGACGAAATCATTATGATATTCCAGGCTATACCCAAACTTCTCTCTCCAACTCCTGCACACACGCGCCGCATTCCAGCGGTTCTATAGTCTAGCGCTTAATTCCCCCTTTGGTGTGCGGTCGCGGCCGTCACCACGTCACAAACTTGCAGAAACAGACTCTCTCGTTACGGCACGCATCCCCCGTCTCTTTGGTAGTACCGTCTCTGTATTTGGGTGCGCGACGTTCGCTAACCCCAATAAACACCTCGTGTCTCCTCCGGGGACATTCGTGCCGTGATATTTTGGACTCTTCAGCACGATTCTGTGTTTTATTTATTCTGTGTAGCAGTATCTCTGTTCTATAATGGCTCCGTATTCTTCCCTTCTGCATCTATTATCGCTCGCTCATAATACCTCTCCGTCCTCCCTATCGTTCCCCGAGTTGATATCGCACAATTCATTATATCTTGTGTAACCCCGGGCTGAACCCACATCTGTTCTCGTTGATTCCTTGATTAACGTCAAACTCTCTTACTGATTGCCTCTTAAATCGGCCTCATTAAATTCTTCAACTCTGTGCACCAACCTCCTCTCCGACGACTTCTCATTCAATTCTCAGTGTCTTTCCTAATACCCCATAATTTATCATGCCCTGGTCCACAAGTGTCCAAGCATAGACCGATAAATATGACTTTCCTTGAATTATAGGGAGTTACGTTCCAACCCGCCGAGCTAACTGGCTCTCCCAGTATTTTTCTCAACCCACTTTCACATCTTGTCCCTCTCCCCTCCCATTTGCCTTTGCTCTGGCGCCAGCGGGGTCGAACTTATACACTGACCATTTTCCTGATCTCTGGCATCTTTTCACACATGTTTTTTACGATCCCTTTCTCCTCGATCGTATCGGATCTAACCAGTCTCATGCACGCAAGAAGGATACTAAACGTGCGCAAATTCCACCCGTGTGGGTGAGAGTGTCTCTCGTTGGCATGCACCTACTAATTGATCTCGCTTCTTCATTGGTGCGGATTACCGCACGAAAACTTAGTATTATCATTCTTCCCTTCCCCGGTACTTATTAACCAACTCCTCCCTCTTAACTCTTGTATAAGACGAATCGCTCGTCGGTTGCTTTCTGACTCTATCACCCGAAATGTTTGTATAGTCAAACTCAGTATTCCACCTTTCGCTCCAATGCAGATGCACCTTCAATAATTCCCATTATTCCCTCCCTTTAATTTAGAATCCTCCCGCTTCGCACACCTTTTGTGTTTGATTTTCCTTGACTCTTATTCGTTTTCAGTTGTTGCCTTTTCCAATCCTCCACAAGTATTTACACCTACCTTGTCGCAGAACCGTGTCTAACTGGAAATCTAATCAGTTTCCCATTCCCATTTCAGTTTTTTCCATATTAACTCGCGTGGTTTTAACACTGGTCTTTCTAGATTCAGCTACACCTTTATATGGACCTTCTGGAGGTAGCGATTCCTTCTTCCGTTATCCGGAAGTCGGCTGTCCCTCCACCAGAGCGGATGTCTGCCCTCCTGCTCAATTTTTCTAACCTGCCACGCACTCCCAAGGCTCCAAGATTACCTCGCATCGCACCGACAGCCCAAAATTCCAAACGTTCTTTTAATTTTCACTTGACCCTATCCACCTTTAAACCGATTTACTGGATCACACTGTTTTGCACCCCGTTTTTGCCAGTTCGTGTTTCCAATTAAGACAAAATCAATTGATTTACTTACTATCGCTCACTCATCTTCGTCCATAAATAAGTCTCCTGTTTTTCTCTTTATAAAGACATAAAACGTGTGGTGGTCCACTTCTCATATGTCCGGCCACCCCTGCTACTCGCGATGTTCCGACCAACCATATGCTTCTACTGCATTGCGATCAAAAAAAACCTCTTTTCTCGTTATTTTCTCAGATTGTTCAACTCTTCTTTTATACTTCTCTTCCCTACATAAAAAGCTAAATCCATCGCGACAAACTATCCAACTTCCAAATTATATCCAGATCCAAGAACCTACCGCCACAGGATCTTTTTCAGCGCTCCCCTGAAACCAATCTCAAATCGATTAAGGAATCTAGCTACAACCTCCCTTCCGCCGAATTTACTACAGTCCTCGGGATTCAAAGGCAATCTAATATCGTCGTGATATAATACTCGATAACGCGTCTTTTTATATATAATTTTAAACTTAAATACTCCTGAAATCCTATCTCTTATTATATCACTCAATTCTCAACGCGCCTGATTGTTTTACCAAAACTCATCACTTGTAATAAGAAATAAAACTATATTCCATTTAAACTTTTCCATGAGTTTGAAATTATGTCCATAGGTCTATTTTCACACTCTGATTTTTAAGTTTGAGCAGCTCCTTAGAGTCTCCGATTTTCCATTGCGCTTCTTTATTTTTCTGTCACCCCTATAGTTTTATCTCATCGCAATATTACTCGATCAACCCCAATCTGCCGATATTATATTAATGACAATTGACGTTTAATTTATTTAGTTTCTCTAAAATCTTAATTACTGACGTCACACTTTTGATTTTTATAGTTTTCTAGTATACCAACCGCCTAATACTTGTAACGAATTTAATTTGTATTTAACCCTAAATTCTGATTTAAGATGACTAAACCACTTCTATCAAGCTTCATTTTTAATTTTTAAACAGTGGCAAGCCAAGGAATACCTAATCCCTATCCATATCATTATATTCTGCTTTATCAAATTTCTTCTTTATTTCACCTTTTATCGATCATTTTATGAATAAGATTTAATACCTTATTTGATTTGTTTAACTTTTGGAAACATTTTGTCTTCCAGATTCCAAACGCATTATCCACCTTCTACCCATTCAAATTTTTGTCACAAAAAATATATCTTTATCTTCTAGATACTCAATTTTTTATTAGCCATTGTTGCAACGTTTACATTTAATTATCCTGCATACATGTCTCTTATCCTTCAAAATGTTATTTTCATCACTCTGATAAAACTCACACCTCCATGTAGTATCGAATATGAATTTCCAAATACCTTAAGAGTATTTCGACATCGTTACACCATCCCAAGAAGATTGAGTCAAACAACGATATCATTTTTTCAACCTGAATTAGATGATTTTACCAACAATTCATCATATTCACAACCTCTTTTCCATCAGACATTTCACAATAATCTTCATTAAATGTTTAAGCTGAAGAAACGATATATTAGTATTGTCTTATATGTTCCAATCACTTAACAAAATTATTCAACATTAACAACGACTTATGATATTGAGCAATCTCATGATAATATCCACCAATCCAGCGACTAATAAGTGCATTCCCATTGTTTCTACCATTAAATTTGAGCAAAGATTTATTCTTTAACTGGTCCACGGATTCATTCGGTCCGAATGAAACCGCCTCCAGCTGTTACCAGCGGTATATCATTGCCTTTGTCTGCTTAGGTTAACCCACCTTATTACACGCATTTTTCAATATTTAGCCTTATGCCTTCTTTAGATGTATTTAGAGCCTCTGCTATGTAACAGTGTATTGCTGATTCCTCTATTATTCATGTTTATCTGTATCTAACAAATTAAATGAATAGAGTTTCGTTTGGAACATTGTTCTCGCAATGTGCCACTTCTTATAGGCAAAATGCATGCAAACATTTCATATTCCATTACTCACTGAGATAAATATAGTGTTATATCAAGTTATATATATAGAGTTCATATAAATATATAATAGGTATAGATATAGTAGGATATATTATAGTTGATAATATATATAAGTAGATATATATTTTTCTATATATATAACTCTCACTATAAAATATGAAACTAGAGATGATAAGCTTAGCGTACCTATTTTATTAAAATATAGTATAAATCTATTATGCGTTTTTCCATTACTATTCATAATATGTATTATGGTTGATATTATCCATAGTATAAGTTTCAGAATAGGATATAGGATAGAAGTATATATATTATATTAATATATAATTAGAAAATTAATATAATTAATTAGTTTATAAGTAGTAGATATATAAACTTGAGAATAATAAGTTAAGAGGAAGAATAATATAAATAGATATAAAATAAATAAGATTATTATGTTCATATATAAATATATATAAAATATATAATATATAGTATATAGTAAAATATATATATAAAAGGGTATGGGAGTAGTAAGGTAAAAATTATAATTGATTAGAGAATAAGATTAAAAAGAATATAGTTTATTAAGAAAAGTAGCTCCACAAGACAAATGCGAAAATATATAATAAATAAAAATTACTGGTATAAATAACCTTATATTGGGTAGTAGTTAACAAAGGGGCTATACTATAACCGGGTGGCCCATATATTAAGGAAGGTTATATATATATATATACTCATAGATAATATATAGTAAATATATATATATAAATAATTAGGCTATATATATATAGCTATATATGATACGTATACTCATAGTCCTATATAATAACTAGTAACTTTCTTTCTGTGATGCTTTAAACTCATCCGGTTTGTCTCTCTTGGTGCAATAAGAAGACTTCCTTGAAAAATATCTCTTCGCATGACAAGGCTCAAGAATGTAGAACCAAACTAATGTTTAATAATATTATTATATATATATATATATATATATATATATATGATAGTTGTATAAAGGATGATCTTTATGTTTTACTACTAAAGGTAATAATATACTATAGGTGGATTTAACTATATAGTATTATTATACTATGTTGATAATAGATAGTACGAATAAAATAGTATATATATAAATACTAGTATTACTGTGTGTAGGTGGCTGTGTTGTTGTTGATGTGTTGTGTTTACCCCGTCTGAAACAATAACAATCCATTTTTGCCCAAATTTAAATACTCAAATAATAATTTAAAATAAAGTTTGCCATTATTCAATACTCGAAATAAAATTTAAAATTATTTAAAATGGAAATTTAGAAAAGTTTAAAAATAATAAAGAACGATATTAAAAAGGAGAAAAGGATTGAATACGAGGGGAATTCGGAAGAGAATTTCGAGTGATGACCGTCGCTCTTTAAAAGTTTGTTTGCGTATTCAAAATCAAAAGGATAAATTTTATTTATCACCTTATTTATTTGTAAATTTTCTGTTTCCGGGATTGCCACAGATGTTAAGGAGTAAAAAACTTACACACATGACGCAGCTGGAAAAAGCGATCTCACTTGCACACGTTTAAAAATGTGTCTGGTTGGAGTTATGCAACTGTTTAATTTTTTATTCTTAGTTTTTTATCATTATATTTTTGTCTTTTGAATCTCATGAATTTCAAATATCTCGGAGAATTGTAACCTGATTTTAATTCAGTTTTTGGAACGGAATAAAGCCCTTTAAAAATTGCTTAGTTATTATTGCTCAATTTAATTGAATAAAATGAAATTAAACTTTATTTTCTTTACTTTTTATTAACTGTATTCATGAGAATAATTTAATAATTTTCTTTCAGATCAAGAAGCTTGCTATTAACCTAATTAAATTTTGAGTGAGTTATCATCAAACTTTCGAAGTATTTGGTACTAATATATTTGAAACTTAATAGCGTGAAGGGGATCCAATATTTTGAGCTATAGGTATTGAGCACTCAATTTATAAGCCTAACCTACCAAAATTTGAAAAAAATTCTTCATTTTCAGCCAATTTTGATAATAAAAAGGAAGCGGCATCTTTTATGACATCTGAAACGTTATTTGCAAGTGGGATTTTTCTGTGTCTATGGTTATTTCTTTTGTATTTTTATTTTTATAATCTATGTTTTTGACATTTTTCACTTCCACTCATACATTTTTTTTAGGAAGTGACTTCTAATAATTCTGTATACAGGTTTAAGCTTCAAATATTAGGTGGTTGAGGAGATAGAAAGAAGAATACATATTTTTTTATTAAGTGAGTGATAATATAGAATAATTGTGTTTCAGTGTGACTCAAAACGGGCGAGCCAGACGCAATTGTCAAAAATATTAAAAAATATTTAACTAATTACAACTTGTTTGGGCTCGTTGGAACACATGAAAAATGAGATAATATTTCTCTGCCTCTGCGAATCAGGATGAAATTTTACAGAGGTTCATTATGTAGTTAAGAAGAGAATACAACAATATTAAAGAATAAATTCATATAACCTTTTTTGTTTATACTCTGCCACCCGTAGTTTTCAATAATATGTTCTCTATGTAACAAAATTTAAAAAACAAAATTAAATAATAATTACTTACCATACAACGTTATTTATTTTTTGTAGCTGTCCATCCGTCGCGTTTTATGACGCCAAATAACTCAATCTCAAGATTGTTCAAAGACGAATTGTGGACAATACCCTTTCAGTTGCAAGGGCAACGAGTCTTTAAGTCCCAAAAAGCTCATAGATTTCCAAAATAGCGAGTTTACCAAATGTCAAGACAAATCATCTTTCAGCTTCAACAGATGCCATTGGACAGATAGTAGAAAATTTTAGCAAATTAATATTTTCAAAAGTTGATCCATTCCATTTTCCATAATTGTATTTTAATTATAATATTATTATATTAATTATTATTATTATTTTATTACTTATGATTATTATTATTATTATTATTATGATATATTATTATTATTATTATATTATTATTATTATTATTGCTATTACACATATTATTATACTTATTATTTATTATTATAATTATTATTCTTTCTATCTTGTTGTAAACATGATTGTAGCTAATTATAATTATATTGAAATTATTGTTAATTTTAAGATGTAATTATGATTTGAAATTGTGTTCGTGAGATTAATTTTGTCTGTATTTGTCGTAGTGACTTTTATTATTATAATTATTATGATTATAATTACATTACTATTATTATTACTTATGTTATTATTATTATTATTATTATTATTATTATATTATTATTATGATATTATATTATTATTATTATTTATTGTTGTTGTTATTATATTATTTCGATTATTATTATTGTTATTACAAATTATTATTAATAATAATATTATTATTATTATACCATTAGTACTATTTTAATATTTCAAATATTTATTGCAATTATACTATATTAATTATTAATATTATTGCTATTATTATTATTATTATTATTATAATATTATATTATTATTTATTATTATTATAATATTATTATTATTATTATTATTATATTATTATTATATATTATTATTGATTATATATTATTATTATTATATTATTTTATTATATTATTGATTATTATTATTATTATTATTATTATATTATTATTATTACTTTATTATTATTATTTATTATATTTATTATTATTATTATTATTTATTATTATTATTATTATTATATTATTATTAATTATTATTAATTATTAGTATTGTTTTATTATATTATTATAATATTATTATCATTATTATTATTATTAGTTCTTATTATTACCACAATGTATTATATTTATTATTTATATTATTATTATTATTATTTTTTATTATTTTGTAATAGAAAGACAATATAATAAATCGATGTAATAGCCAAAAAAATTTAAAATTTAACATATATAAAAGAAACTTCACAAATGTGTCAAAAAGATCTTCTAAAAAAAAGACACAACGGAAAATACTTCATGCTAAACTTCTCCAGAAGAAAATCAAGTCCACTTCTCAGGAAAGGGTGTGTCATAAGTCCGAAAAACCTCTAAAGTAGGGCTACAGCCACTGGCAGATTCAGAGTTAAGAGAGCGCCGGACTTTCCTCTCAGAGTCCCCTTCGTAGAATTCTTTTTCCTTTTCAATAGCTAAGAAGAAAGCTATTCTTGTTGAGATCATTTCTTCAGGACTTAAGAGCTTTGTAGAAGACTTGTATATTGCTGTGCTAATATTTCGCCTCCGAACTCGAGGCACCTTCAGGCAGAAATAAATGATTGATAGGTCAGGCTATGATAAAATATTTTGTTAATAGTTCCACAATAATAAAACTAAATCGATGTAATAGCCAAAAAAAATTAAAATTTACATATAAAACTAACTTCACAAATGTGTCAAAAAAAGATCTAAAAAAAAAAAGACACAACAGAAAATACTTCATCTAAACTTCTCCAGAAGAAAAATCAAGTCCACTTCTCATATATTATTATTATTATTATATTATTATTATTATATTATTATTGTATATAATTATTCCATTATTATATAACTTATTATTATTATATTATTATTTTATTATTATTATTATTATATATTTATTGATGTTAATTATTTTTATTTATTATTATATTATTATTATTATTATTATTATTATTATTATTATTATTATTATTATTATTATTATTATTATTATTATTATTTATTATTATTTTTATTATTATTTTTAACGAGTTATGTCTCAAAATATATGATAAAAATTATATCAATATATATATAATTTATTTATATTAATTTAATGTATATTTTTTTTTTTTAATTATTATTTTGGAATAACTCCTAAAGTTGAAGTTTATCGTAAGCTCAATCCTTAAAACCAATTGCTTAAATTAATAGATTATATATTTGCGGTTTAAATGACACTCCAATCTGTGTTTGCAATTAGTAGCCCCCTTTCAGAAATGTATTGTATTAAAATTATAAATTTTATTAACAACTAAATATTGTTAATAATGTTAAACTTAATAATGTATATTGTAATCTTCTGAATAAAGCATTTCCAATTCCAATTCCAAAAGAATCAAGAGCTCCTTTCCAAGATTAAAAATCTTCACTAGAGTATAACTTCAAGCTCAGATTTGAGTCTCAAGATGTTAAAAAATGGATAAACAGTTACTGTCTTTTAAATGCAACTGTGGGAAAGAGGTTCTATAAAATTTTAAAAAGTGTTCAGCTCGAAAGTTAGCGATACTATATGATCACTTAAACGAAAAGCCTCTCCTTAGACTGAGATATTATTGTATCACAAACTTCACACGCAGCAGCTTTTTTAATTTCATAGTAATTGGAAGCATTTAACGATTTTCTCTTCATCTCACAAACATCATACGCTCCCTCAATTACTTTCATAATGGTGGTCATACTGTTTCTAATCTTTCCTAATTCTAATTGTAGATCACTTACAGCATGTTTTACGAGAATTACGTCTGCGTTTCTTGATTGAATTTTATTGTAGAAACAATCTACGTGTGGAATTATATGGAGAAAAAGAGTGAGCCAAAATACCAAAAGAGTAGATCAGTCATAGTCTTGCCGAATCTCCTGCTTTATTCTGTGTCCTCGTTTGCTTTCAGTTCGATTTTTTTCTTAGCACTCTAACAATGGCTCTCTATGTTCAAAAACCATATTTACAGTTTGGATATTAAAATTCCATCTTGTTTTAACAGTTTTTTAAAATCGTTTCTCAATAATTTCATCTAATACAGAGCATCTCTGAGAAGATTGTGGAAAAAGGTTGAAATTAGTGATATATTTCTAAAGAAATCTAAAACTTCTGAATATATATTATATATATATTATATATATATATATATAATATTATAAAATATAATGTATAAATAGTATATATATATTATATATAATATAAGTAATATATGATATATTTATATATATATATATATATAATATTATATATATTATATAAATATATATATATATAATATATATTTTGAAATTTATCATTGAGAAGCAATATCAAAATTAAAATCTGAATAATCATAAAAAGACTGTCAAACGCTATTGAGTTCTGAATACAACTTCTTATGACAGTTACTTGATTTATAATTTGTGGAGAAGTAATTAATTAATAAGAACACGTTATATATGTAATAGAGAGTTGTGAGGTATATATAGATCACCTTGCGGATATTTAATATTGTGTTATATTATTTTTGTGTTTCCAATATATATTTTTCTAGAATCTTATTTCTTGGTCAACGGCTTTTAGCATCTTGTGACAATATAGATATAATATAATATAATATATATATATATATATATATATATATATATATTATATATAATATATATATATATTATATTATATATATAGATTAGAGAGAGACGAGAGAGAGAGAGAAGAGAGTCGCGTACTCCAGCGCGCACGCGGAGCTCTAGTCAAGCCGGGGAACATACTGGACTCCACCAAGTTTCTCGAGGCTGAGAAAGTCTACTGATCAGTTCTATATATATATATATATATATAGATATTAAATTATATAATATATATATATATATATTATATATATATACTATATATAATATATTTATATATATATATATATAATATATATATAATATATATAGATATATATATAATACTATATATATATATATATATATATATATATATATATATATAATTTATATATATATATATATATATCATATATTATATATATATATATATATATATATATACTATATATATATATATAATATAAATATAAATATATATTATATAAGATATATATATATAATATAACTAATATATTATATATATAATATATATATATATTATATAGATATATATTATCACGGGCGACCGTGTATAGGGATGATGAACGCCCCTCCTCCTTTATAAGCATAAAATTCTGAATTTATAACGATTTATTTAAAACGCCATGTTTCAAAATGATAAATTAAATTGAATGCAATTTAAAAAGATTTGTAATAAGACCAGAAAAAACCTACGATGATTTATCTAAATTTAATAAAGAAATTTATTAAACATACTTGTATCAGTTATATGTTTTTTTGAAATCTCTATGTATTAAAAGAAGATGTGAGAGCGAGCGAAATCATTTTCGCCCCAGTCTTGCTCCTATAGTAATGTAAAAATCATACGTTCTGGCAGTAATACAGAAAGAGGTTATAAAAGTATACTTAGTTTGGGGTGATTAGCGGTAATACGCCTTGTAAGTTGTCGTACGTGGATTCTATTATATTATTATTATTATTATATTATTATTATATTATTTATTATATTATTTATATTATTATTTTAATATATATATATATTATATATATATATATATAATATTATATATATATATAACCATACAGACACAACACAAACAACTAACAATATAAGACAAAATAATATATAATAAATATATATATATATATATATATATATATACTTATAATAATAATAAAATTTATATTATAATTCAATATATAATATAGAA
>JABUQX010081294.1:30000-34624 GCA_015478945.1 Trachelipus rathkii | reverse complement strand
ATATAGTATATATATATATATATATATCATTATGGTGAGTGTACTTAATTAAGCACACTTTCAGCGCATACTTAATTACAGTTAAGTGAACTGCTCACTCCTGTAAAGAAGGATCGCCTATTAAAAATTATTCAAATCTAGCCTATTTGCTTAAAGTTAACAAAATAAAGTAAAAACTCACCATATATATAAGATAATAGTTTTAAGTAATGATTTCCAAGAAATAAACTTGGAGCGACGCCTTGTAAAGTATAAGGCTTAAGGTAATGTATAAGTAGTTGCGTTACTAGTTTAGGCCTACATATAGAATGCCATCCTGAGTACTCGGTTCAAAAACATAAAGTAAGGTATAAGGATTTGAAGGCTAGAAATGTGTTAGAATAAAACAGAAAAGATAGAATAGACCTAACGGCTAGTCCTGCTAATTCAGAATATAAAGGGTTAGGACCAGCTTGGAAAAAAGAGACCTTAACATAAGTTTTCTTAGAACGTTCCTCTATCTTTAATAAGGCAAAATATACTTTGGCCTAACTAGAACTAATGTTAAATAATATAAATAAAATACTTAGTTTAATATATAGTTTAAAATAGCGTAATGCTACAAAGGGATCGGAGCTATACCAACTCACGATTTATTCAAAAGACTGTTAAATTTCAAGTGCCTCGTTTTTAAGTTTCAAAACAAACCTTTTGTGTTGCCAAACAAAATATATATTTTCAAACCCAAAAGTCTCTAAATCTTAGTGTAAGAACACAGAGAGAGAAGAAATATACTTAAATTTTTGTAACTATTTTAAATCCCTTAGTTTTATAAAAAGCAATTAATAGGAAAATAGGAAGATTTAATACAAGAATAAATATTTCTAACAACCTCCCGACAAAAAGAATTTGCTGAAAGAACACAAGAACATAAGAAATGTTCTTATGCTCCTTCAGCAAATTAAGGGAAGCAGTGTTCAAAGTGTAAGCAATTTTTAAAAACATTTTCAATCCAGAGCAACATGCAATTGCTCATACCATGCAATTAACAATCAAAAAATAAGTCCAGCAAGAATGCCAGGTATTCTAGTAAACATAAATGTAACCTCATATGCATGAGACCAAATTAAAGGATTAAATAAACAGTACTAAGCAAGAGTTCAAGCAATATGTTGTACAATAATAAAAGCAAAATATTCAACATTTGGTAATAAGCATGGAAAAGCAGAATGAATTACTCAAATATATTCAAGCAGTCCACAAGGACAAGTGTGTAAAATCAAAACGATAAATTTATAATTTAAAATTTTAAAGTAAGATTTTAGCTTTGAACCATGTTTGTGATATAGACCCAATAGGCACTGTAGTAAACCCAGAGACAAAATAGGGAATAGGAGTATAAGGTAGCACTGTGTGCAATAAGCAACAGTTTAAATTTTATATATGGTGATTTAAAATTTCAAAATCAAAGTACAACTTTTTTTTAATTACTATTCAAAACAATAAGCATATTAGTTCAATTATATTTTTTTTTTTTAAACATGCTAAAGGCCAAATATGTGGGGACCAAACATGTGTATAAGTAAAGCCAAAGGCTAATTAAGTGTAAAGGGTTGTGTAAATGTTTAAAACCAACAGGTCAAAATATAAATAAGAATGTTTAAAGGTAGACCACTACCCAAAATAGAAGACCTAATAATGCATGAGAGCAAGGTTTAAAATATTTAAAAGTATGTTTCATGCAATAGCAACATAAGTTAGGTAATAGTAGAGCAAAAGTGTTCCATCACCGATTCTTATAAATTTACAGCATAAATAAATTATTAGGCCTAAATACAAAGAGAAGATACTATTCGAGAATAGGATCCTAATCAAAAGGTTATTTACAACATTTTAAGCATAAATAAGCTTAAAATTCCTTAAACTAAATACTATAAACTAACTTAAATCTAATGGCAATAGTTTTATAAACTATTTGTGCCCTTCTATACACAAAGCAGATATGTGCGTTCGAAGGTTGCAGTACATGCATGGATAGTCTAAATTACTGGTCGTTATTACCAGGGCACTCATCAGAAGCATGCATTGCACTTGAGCAGAATCTACAAATGTGTAGCTGTTCACAGCGTTCTAGCCTAGATTCAATATCGGGGTAATTCGTACATTTATTCATGCTATGACCTGCCATGCTGCAAAATTTACATGGGAAAGCTGCATTCCTCTTAAAAGGAACAGTAGATTTGGCAGACTTAGTGTTAAAATTTTCAAGGGTAGCTTTGGGCGGGTTAGTACAAGGAAACTCATCATTACCATCACCCTCATTTTGGCTACTATTATTAGGTTTACTATTGTTAAATTTATTATGTTTAAGACCATTATTATTAGGGTTATCATGATAATTACTCTTGCGTCTGCCAAATCTATTATTCCCTAAGTTATTATTTTCAAGCTTAGGCTGAGATCTCTGCATCAACTCCAAGCGTTTCATTAAGGTAGATGAATTCTCAAATACATCATTTATACTAGGGTAATTTGTTAGAGTTTTATCGATTAATAAATTGATAAACCTGGGAGGTAATTTATTAACTACGAGCGAACTAATCATTTTAAAAAACCTGCAGTATCAGGAGCAAGGAAATCTAATCCGTAAGACTTCAAATCATAAGCTAAAGCCTTAACCTCATTAAGAAAAGATTTCACCTCAGCTAAATTATCTTCAGAAGGAGGAGAAATATCTAATAGCCTAACAATTATTTTTTCTACTATGAAATCTCTGTCGAGAAATTCAGTCTTTAAAATGCCTAAAGCAATTGCGTAATTAGAGCCTTCAGGACTCAAATGTTTAATCATTTCATAGGCCACATCCCCCAGATTGCTAATCAAATGTATAAGTTTCTCCTCATTAGTGTAAACAGGATTGCCATCTATTACAGCTTTAAATTTAGCTAAGAAGCGTGAAAATGCTAACTTATCTGATTCATCACCTTCAAACTTCCCTATCTGAATAGGAGGCTCTTTTGCGCTCCTAAAAAGGTTTAAATTAGACACTGTCCTATCCGAAACATTAGAATTAGGGCCTACAATCGAGCTTGAAAAGGGAGGATCAGAGTCTTCGCTTGCAATAGAGGAGTTACTAGGCTTTGTCAAATTGTCGGATAAAATGGCAATCTGTTCCTCTAAATCTAATTTATAATCAAAAGTGTTATTACGCTCAGTTATATAAAATTCATTAAGAGTTTTAAATTTAAGTATATTTGATAAAATACTTTTATCTGTCTTCTCCAAAGACTTTAAATAACTTTTTAATTCAGATAATTTATCTTTAATAAAAGAGGGACTACCGCTAGTTTTTAATCTAGCTATAATAGCCTCCATCCTTCTTTTTAAATCGTCTCGTTCTACAATGAGAGGATGATTAAGTGATTGGCAATCTTCCATTTCAGCCATGGCAAAAATATAAAATAATGACTAAGTGAGTATAATATTTTGCAAAACAACTACGTTACAAGTTTAATCAAATTTAGCGACGCTCTCCAAGTAACAAGGAAAATTTAATAAACTATATGGTGAGTAATAAGATTCAAATAGCATAAGCTAATAGGAATAATTAAAATAGACGACCCGTCTTTTGATTTTTATATTTGGAAAGATATTGGAAATGTTCTTGGCAGAACTTTCTAAAGTGCAAATTAGAACAGTTAAGTGAACTGCTCACTCCTGTAAAGAAGGATCGCCTATTAAAAATTATTCAAATCTAGCCTATTTGCTTAAAGTTAACAAAATAAAGTAAAAACTCACCATATATATAAGATAATAGTTTTAAGTAATGATTTCCAAGAAATAAACTTGGAGCGACGCCTTGTAAAGTATAAGGCTTAAGGTAATGTATAAGTAGTTGCGTTACTAGTTTAGGCCTACATATAGAATGCCATCCTGAGTACTCGGTTCAAAAACTTAAAGTAAGGTATAAGGATTTAGAGGCTAGAGAAGTGTTAGAATAAAACAGAAAAGATAGAATAGACCTAACGGCTAGTCCTGCTAATTCAGAATATAAAGGGTTAGGACCAGCTTGGAAAAAAGAGACCTTAACATAAGTTTTCTTAGAACGTTCCTCTATCTTTAATAAGGCAAAATATACTTTGGCCTAACTAGAACTAATGTTAAATAATATAAATAAAATACTTAGTTTAATATATAGTTTAAAATAGCGTAATGCTACAAAGGGATCGGAGCTATACCAACTCACGATTTATTCAAAAGACTGTTAAATTTCAAGTGCCTCGTTTTTAAGTTTCAAAACCAAACTTTGGTGTTGCCAAATTAAATACATTTTCCCAAACCAAGAAAGTCTCTAAATCTTAGTGTAAGAACACAGAGAGAGAAGAAATATACTTAAATTTTTGTAACTATTTTAAATCCCTTAGTTTTATAAAAAGCAATTAAATAGGAAAATAGGAAGATTTAATACAAGAATAAAATATTTCTAACAATATATATATATATTATATATAATATAATATATATATATATATTATATATATATATATTATACTATATCATATATATATATATATATATATTTATATATATATATAAAGTTATTATATATATATCTATATTTATATAATATATATATATACTAATA